>VZQC01008434.1:97988-124971 GCA_009823505.1 Rhizomys pruinosus | reverse complement strand
TGCCTCTGCCTCCCGAGTGCTAGGATTAAAGGCGTGCGCCACCACGCCCGGCTACAATGAAAATTTTAAATCCTTAAAGAAAGAGATTAAGGAAGACACCAAAAGATGGAAAGACCTCCCATGCTCATGGATTGGAAGAATTAATATTGTGGGAAATGACCATCCTACCAAAAGTCATATACAGATTCAATGCAATCCAAATAAAAATTCCCATCACATTCTTCACAGAATTAAAAAAAATTCCTAAAATTGATATGGAAACAGGGGGGATCACTATACCAGATTTCAAACTATATTACAGTGCTTTAGTTCTAAAAATAGCATGGTACTGGCACAAAATAGACCTGTAGATCAATGGAACATAACTGAAGACCCAAACTCTAAGTACAAGCAATTTCTGCCCCTTTTACTTAACAAAAGCCCCAAGAACACTCACTGGAGGAAAGATAGCATCTTCAGCAAATGGTGGTGGCAAAAGTGGATCGCCACTTGTAGGAGAATGAAACTAGACTCTTATTTTTCACCTTGCTCAAAAGTCAACTCCAGAGGCTGGAGAGATGGCTTAGTGGTTAAGGGCACCGACTGCTCTTGCAGAGGACCTGGGTTTGATTCCCAGCACCCACATGGTGGCTAAGAACCATCTTTAACTCCAGTTCCAGGGGAATCTGACACCCTCTTCTGACCTTTGCAGCACTGCAACACAGGGGTGCACTTACATGCAGACAGTACACTAATACACATTTTAATAAAGACAAAAAATTCAACTCCAAATGGATCAACGATCTCAGTTTGAAACCTGAAACTCTGAAACTGTTAGAAAATATTGACAGTACCCTAGAAAATATAGCTGTAGGAAAGGACTTTCTAAACTGGACATTGGTTCCTCTGGAATTAAGGTCAACAATCAACAAGTGGGGCCTCATTAAATTAAAAAGCTTCTTTCTCTGCAATAAAAGAAACAACCAAGGAAGTGAAGAGAAAACCCACAGACTGAGAGAAAATCTTTACCAGCAACACATCTGACAGAGACTTAACATCCAGAATATAAAAAGAACTCAAAGAACAAAGAATCAAGAAAACAAGTGACCCAGTTCAAAGATGGGTTAAGGATATGAACAGAGAGTTCTCAACAGAAGAAATAAAGATGGCTAAGAAACATTTTAAGAAGTATTCAATATCATTAGTAATTAGGGAAATGCAAATTAAAACCACTTTAAGAATCATCTTACCCCAGCCACAGTGGCTAAGATCAAGAGAACAAGTGATACCAAATGTTGGAGAGGATGTAGGGAAAGTGAAACACTTATTCACTGCAGCTGATATTGCAAGCTCATGCAACCCCTATGGAAAGGAGTGTGGAGAACTCTTAAAAAACTAAAAATGAACCTACCATTTGATGACGGTATTATACCACTCTTTGGCATATACCCAAAAGACTGATCCTACTGTAGAGATACTTATACAACCATGTTCATTGCTTCTCTTTTCACAGTAGCTAAGAGATGGAAGCAACTTAAGTATCCCTCAACTGACAAGTGGATAATGAAAATGTGGTACATTTACACAATAGAGTTCTATTCAGCAGTAAAGAAAGAAGAAATCATGAGATTTTCCAGAAAAATCCCAGTCACCATTCAATAAAACAAGCTTCTTTTGCACCAGATGAAGACTATTACAGAGTTCCACAACTGGTCACACACAGACGTTGTCTGTGAATTACCCAAGCCTAAGCAGCACATCTACAACACAACTTCTACAACTAAGACTCATGCAGTATAGCAGAAGGGGCCAAGAAGACACTAATGAATCTTTTAACTCTATTAAGGAGCTCTCTCATGGATAAAAGGCCAGGATCTCAAAAGGTCTGCCTGGCCAAACCATGGAGATCAGGAGTATGCAGAGTGTGGGTCCTTGGACAGGACTCCTATAATAAGCTTCACTCACCCAAGGCTCGGGGACCATTGTGGAAGAGGAGGCAGAAAGATCATAAGAGCCAGGGAAGTGATGCATGACCATATGGAAATAGAATCCTACAAGCTCTGGGGATCCTGCTCATATGAACCTACAGCAGTGGTGTCAGCATGCACAAGACCCATGCAAACTCAAGCAGACAAAAACATAGCATAGGATTTGGGGAAATGTGCAGCAGATACCAATCTTAGATGAATAAATATTGGCATCTGATTACTGTTGGTTGAGAAGAGCTGATCTTCTTAAAGTGAAGGACTCTGGATAGCCTGACTAGAGCTCAGTGAATGAACTTGCACGGAGAAATGTCCAGGGACACTAATTTGGGACAAAAGCCCTTAACACAAATGCAGTGTATGAATTCCAGTTTGGAGGGGGGGGGTGCTATGGGAGGGTGCCAGTGGAGAAGGGGGTGTAAAGGTGACTAAGATTGATTGAGATGTTATCTATGAAATACACAAAAATTCAATTAAAAGAAAATTACAGTTTCTTTGCAGTCTCACATGCTCTAACTGGCATTTTTTGTTGGTAGTGCTGTTATTCTAAACATTCTGGAGTCGTGGTGCCTTGAACTTTTATTTTGTATGTCCCTGTTGAGTACATATCACCCTCACATGTGCTTCCTATCATTTGAGCATCTTCTTTGTCAGCTGTCATTTCAAGTCATTTTACCATTTGTATTAGCTTTCTTTTCCTTATTGATGCATGGGAGTATTTTATACTATGGGTACACACCTTTTGTTGTGTTTGTTGCAAATTCATTCTCCCAGTCTGTCCCTTGACTTTTCTGTGTTTCAAGAGTATATTTTGATCATCAGCTAAGCTTCATTTTTTGTGATGTACTAGCTTTTAGTCATTAATTCTATTGTATAGGTTAGGTAAACTTGAAAGTAAGCTCTCTTTTCTTCTCTAGAAATTTGCATAAAAACTCTATTAGTTCCATTAGATTCTTAGAAAAATTCACCAAAAAAGCATCCAAACTGGTACTTTTTCTATGTGGAAAAGGTTCTATTTTGGTTTGGGTTTTTTTGTTTGAAATTTTTCATACATGCATACTGTGCATTTTTATCAAATCTACCCCTATTTCCTCTTCTCCATCTCCTTCTGTATACCCTGTATCCCCCCCATTTTCATGTGCTCTTTTTTTTAAAAAAACCCACTGAGTCTACTTAGTACTGCCAAAGGGTTTTTTAATTTAAATTTATCTTTAACTGATACATAAAAATATACATATGTATGGAACACTATATGATATATAGATATAACCATGTAATTACAGATTCAGTTTCTTTAACATATGAAATAGTTCAAAGTTTTCTACTTCTCCTTATGTTAGTTTTATTGTGCTTTTCAAGGAATTTTTACATGCTATCTAAATGAATTGGCATAACATCTTCTGAATTATCTTTGTATGGTCTATCAGATCATAATGACATTCTAGTTCTATCCTCAAGAACTCATCAGAGATTGATTAACTTTATTAATCTCTTTTAAAAAACTACTTATGTTGTTGACTATATCCACTGTGTGTCTATTTTTAATTTTTACTGTATTTTTTTTATCTCCAATTAACATTTCTTTGGGTTCGATTTGATGTTATTTTCCTAGTTTCCTGAGAAAGAGGCTTCAAAATTTTTGACTTTTCTAATACTCATGGTTACAGGCATAAATTCCATTAAAAGACTGCTTTGACTATATACTGTAGGTATACACACTCTTCACTCAGGTAAAAATATTTGGTACATGGGCATGGTGGCACATGTCTGTAATCCCAGCACTCTGGAGGCTGAGGCAAGTGGACTGTCATGAATTTAAGGTCAGCCTGTACTATATTATGAGTTTCACTGAATCAGGGTGACAATGTGAGATCTCAACTCACAATAAAAGCTACAAATTTGTCATGTGATTTCTTCTTTAACCCATTAGTTTTTTTGATAAGTATATTAGTTAATAGTCAAGAATATTATAAGGATTTTTCTGTTTTTTTTTTTTTTTTTTTAATTTATTTCTGTATGTGTATCAATGTACTATCTGCATGCAGGTCTGTGCACCCATGTCGTGCAATGCCACGGAGGTCAGAAGAGGGTCTCAGATTCCCCTGGAGCTGGAGTTCTCCTGGAATTGGAGTTTCAGACGGCTCTCGGCCGCCATGTGGGTGCTGGGGATCGAACCCGGGTCCTCTGTAGGAGCGGTCGGTGCTCTTAACCGCTAGGCCATCTCTCTAGCCCCGGATTTTAGTGTTTTTATTCCACTCTTGACTTCTACTTTTTACTTCCACTCTGGTCAATGAAAAAATCCTTATAGACTTGAATCCCTCAAAAATCTTTTGAAAGTGACTTTTTCTGGACCAGAATATTTCTACTTGGTAATTGTTCTGTGGACCCTGGAGAAAAAAAGCATTTGAGTGAAATGATCTCCCAAGTACATTTCGCTTCTTCCTTTAAGCCTGTCATAAAAATTACCTACATCAGCTGTGTCCAATATAGTTATAAGTCAAGACACATACAGAATTTTAAAACATTAATGGTAATATTTACATGGGTCAAATTGATTTTAATAATATACATTATTTATGTTAATGCTATAATTTTAACTTTAGTCAATAGTGTTACTAACGAAATATTTTATTTTTCTATGTTTTCAAAACTGAGTATGAATTTTATGTATACATCTCAGTTGAAATGTTAAATTTTCATCTAAATTATTTGACATACATTGATTTCATAAAATTTACAATTTAAAACATTCATACAGTACTTGGGAATATAAAGTGGAACAACTTTTGAACTATCTAGTAGGGTCAGTTAAATTAGAACATATTTTATATGAACCAGCTATCCATACTGAAACACATACTCTGAGTGATAAATATGTTCCTCAAAAGATATGTACAAGAATATTCTCAGTAGTACTAATTGTAATACCACTAAACAAGAAGCTATTGAAATGGCTATCAAGGGGTGAATGAACATATTTTCCTACATACACACAGTGAAACAGTATATAATAGCAATGAAAAACAAAGTTCACATAACCATTTAGATGAAATCTGGAAACATAATAACATTCAAAAGAATGCAAAATAATGACAAGTAGTAAATACTTGTTTTCATTTATATAAATATCAAAACAATACAAGCTAATCTTTCCCATTAGAAGACACTTTACTTTGGAGAAGTAATGGGAAGAAGGTATCTTGGGATGCTAGTCATGTTCTATTTCTTGTTTTGCATGTTAATCACACGGTTGAATACACAGTTTGAAAATGTGTCATGAATTCATGGTATGAAAACTTTGGTGCATTTTTTTTTATAATTAAAACAAAAAACAAAAATATAAACCAAACCAAACAACAACAAAAAGCCATTGCAAACTCATATGTGGAGCTAGAGAGGCAGCAGGATTAGTAGGGTGAGTGTCTGGTAAGCACAAGGCCCTGATCCCCAGCAACACATAACTCAGCCATGATGTGGCACAGCTGCCAAGCATTCTGGAGGTGGAGGCAGGTTGATCAGAAGTTCAGAGTCATCCTGGCTCCATAACGAGTTGGGAGCCAATCTGCCTTACGTGAGGGCCCGACTCCCCCAAACAATCTTCCCCACCAAAAAACCGACAGAATCCTTGAATGTATCTTGAGGTCCATAAAGTCATAGTTAGCTTTAATTGTTAACCTGACAAAGCCTAGGAAGGCCTGAAAAGGGAATCTCAGTTGAGGGATTCCCCAGATCAGGTTTTCCTGTGAGCAGATTTGTGCGGAGTTATTTGATTGTTCATTCATGTAGGAGGGCCATGCCCACTGCAGGCAGCACCATTGCTAGGTAGGTGGTCCTGGGCCACCTGTAGAAGTATCTGTTGGAGTATTGCTCTAGTTTCTCTTCAATTGCTGTGACAAAACACTCTGACCATGAGCCTGGGAGTGAGCCAGCAAGCAGCCTTCCTCTATTGCTTCTGCTTCAGGTTTCTGCCTTGAGTTCCTTCCTTGACTTCAGAAGTGTAAGCCAAATAAACCCTTTCTTTTCCTAACATGATTTGGTCATGATGTTTATCACTGCAACCGAAATCAAGCCAGAATACACAATAATGCACTTGGTCTTGTGTCCTGGAATCTCTGTCCCGAAGTCATTGGACTAAATTGGATCATGAGACAAAAGAAACCAACCTTGCTGTTTTGCTCCTGTACCAGAGCTGGCCTTGGTTGGGGTCAGCTTTGAGAACACACAGCTTCGAAAATCCGAAAGAGCAAACCAAGCCAAGAGAAAAGTCAGGGTCAGTGACTGAATACCTCTCTTAGGTAACCTTTGATGAGCAGTATTGTCTAGAAATATCTGGAATCTTCACACTGGAAGGTTTATAAAAGTGGCCAGGCCCACAATATGAGTGTTCAACAACTCAGCAAAGTAACTAATGGAGAAGATGTCTTTAGAAAGACAGATCAATTTCAATTTTTTGAGGCAGGTAATTAAACATCACCATATTGATGGTGACAAATTTATGATCTGGGTCTTCACATTTGATGCTGATCATGATCACACATCAGTAAACTTTCTTGAATATTTCCTACATGCCATGCACAGTGCTCGGTGCATCATTTATTTAACATTTCAACAATGCCATGAGCATTATTATAATCACTGATTAAAAAAAAAAAACTACAGGGGCTGGAGAGATGGATCAATGGTTAATAGCACTAGCTGCTCTTGAAGAAGACCGGGACCTATATGGCAGCTAACAGCCATCCATAACTCCAGTTCCATGAGATCTGATGCCCTCTTCTGACCTCTGAAGGTATTGCCCAGCACAGGTGCACTTGCATACATGCAGGCAATACACTCATCCATGTAAAATAAAGCAGAGGCAGGTGGATCTTTGTGAGTTCAAGGCCAGCCTGGTCTACAGAGTGAATTCCAGGACAGCTGGGGCTACAGGGAGACCCTGTCTTGAAAAGACAAAAAAATAAAAATAAAAAAATAAAATAAAATACTTTTAAAAACTAGTCTGGAGGGGTACAAGAGGTTTCCCTAATGTTATACATCTTACCAGAGCTAAGAGTCCATCCGAGACTACATCTAAAGGTGCTGGTCTTTTACAGCTCCTTTGAAAGTATATAAATATGTGCCTTTCAGAGTGTCTCTGCACATTAGGGTATTTAGCTGATGTTGTGGTTTGAATGTGAACTCTCCCCTTATACACCTATGTGTTTGAACACATGATGTCCAGCTGGCAGTGCTATTGGGAAAGGTTGTAGAATTTTTAGGGATGAAGACTCACTGGAGGAAATGGGTCAGAGAGGGAGGGTGGGCCTTGAGACTTTATATCCCTGCTTCAGTTCCTGTTCATTCTCTGCCTTCTGCATATGGGTCACTATGACTAGCCACATTCCTTCTCCCGATGCCTTATCTGTCTGTCTTCCTTACCATGCCAAAATAAACCCTTTCTTCCTTAAGTTGCTTTTAGTAGGGTATTTTATCACAGCAACGAGAAAGTAACTAAGAGAGGTATCAAGAAAACAGCTATTAGGCTGAAGAGATAGTTCAGTCCATGAAGTGCTTGTCTTGAAAGCATGAGGACCTGAGTTCAATCCCCAGAACTCAAACCTCACCCATTGTGGAAGAGGGCATCGAAAAGTTGTAAGAGCCAGAGCTGGTACACGGGTGTAAGGAAGCAGAAGCTTACAGACTACTGGAAGCTTGCACATGCAAATGTGTGACAAAGTTGGCATCAGGCATGGGAGCCATGCCAACTCAGACAGGGTGTCGGAGTGGACCAAGAGAAATTGGTGGGAGACGGGCCAGGTACTGAGAACTATTGGAGACAGAGTACTGCTGGGTGAGGAAGAGTATGCCTTACCTAAGATTTCTAGAGGTGCTTCTAGACTCCAGTGTATGAATTTGTGCAGGAGGACATCTGGGTTTAAAAGCTTGACTGGATAAGACTTAACTTGAATGGTGTAATGAACGGGTTCTGACGGGGGGTATTGGGGGATGGAGGAGCATTAAATTTGATTAGGAACCATTGTATAAAATGTACAAATGCTCAAGAAAAAGAACTATTTTTTTTCCTTTTCCTCTTTAACCTCTCCCCCCCATCCTTCCCTGCCCCCACCAGAAGTCATGCATTCTGCCACACATGTTAAGTCCTGTCTTGCTTCTTTTTCTCGGTCTTTTTAACTTTTTCGATGCAGAAGTTTACTGTTTTGGTCTGTTCTTTGAACAAGTCTTTTTGTTGTTGTTCCCTTTTTAATTTTATTATATATATATGTCATGCATATACCAAAATACAAATTCTTAACAAAACTATAGTTTCATTCCAAAACACATTTAGGGGTTCACAGTTTAACAGTAAACTTGTCTGGAGATAAAAAGAAATGTAACTTTACATTCCTAAACTAGATAGCAAGTTTATGTAAGTTTTGATGTACTTTTTAAAAAGTGATGTCTTCTTCAGGCTGGGCGTGGTGGTGCACACTTTTAATCCTAGCACTTGGGAGGCAGAGGCAGGCAGATATTTGGGAGTTCAAGGCCAGCCTGGTCTACAGAGTGAGTTCCAGGGCAGCTGGGGCTACAGGGAGACCCTATCTCAAAAAGACCAAAAAAAAAAAAGTGATGTATTCTTTCTCATAAATCTTAGAATTGAGGAAAATAGAGACACAAATTTCCAGCTATATCTATAGCAATATCATCAGTAATGTGGTATCATCTTTACTAACAAGTTTCCCACCTTGACTTACATATAAGGATTTGGTGCTAGAGTTTACATATGAAGGACACCATATATCATTTGTTTTTCTGAGACTGTGTTACTTCACTTAGCACAACAGCTTCTACTTCCATCCATTTAACTGCAAAGTTCATAATGCCATCTTTCTTATCACTGCATAGAACTCCATTGTGTAAATGTACCACAATTTTCATTATCTACTCATCAGCTTAAGGACACTGGGGCTGCTTCCAGCTCTTCACTATTGTGAAAAGAGCTGCAATAAACATGGTTGTACATGTATCTCTGCTATGGGATGAATCCTTTGGGTGTAGACCCAGGAGTGGTATGACTGGGTCAAATGGTAGGTCCATTTTTAGTCTTTTTAAGAGTTCTCCACACTGTTTTTCATAGGGGTTACACAAGTTTGTAATCCCACTAGCAGTGGATGAGTGTTCCCCTTTCCCCACAACCTCTCCAGCAATTGATATCATCTGTTTTCTTGATCATAGCCAGGGCAAGATGAAATCTTAAAGTGGTTTTAATTTGCATTTCCTTAATTATTAACAATGTTGAACACTTTTTTTTTTTTGTCTTTGTGAGACAGCAGCCCCACTTGGCCTGGAACTCACTCTATAGACCAGGCTGTCCTTGAACTCACAGAGATTCAGCTGCTTCACCTCCTGAGTGCTGGGATTACAGGCGTGCACCATCATGCCCAGCTGATGTTGAACACTTTTTAAGATGTTTCTTAGCCATCTTTACTTCTTTCTTGAGAAGTCTCTGTTCAGATCTTCAGCCCATCTTTTAATTGTCTTTTGTTTTTTGAGTAGTTTAAATATTCTAGATGTTAGAGCTCTGTCAGATGTATCACTGGTGAAGATTTCCTCTTGAGTGTTTCTTTTGCTATGCATAAGCCTTTTAGTTTAACGAGGTCCCATTTGTTGATTTTTTTTTTACCTTATTTCCTGCACAATTACTGTCTGGTTTAGAAAGTCTTTTCCTATACCTATATCTTGTGGGTCACTGCCAATGTTTTCTTCTAACATTTTCAGAGTTTCAGGTTTCAGATTGAGGCCTTTAGTCCATTTAGAGTTGACTTTTGTACAAGCTGATTCTTCTACAAGTGGTGATCCAGTTTTGCCAGCATCATTTGCTGAAGATACTGCCTTTCCTCCATTGAATGTTCTGGCCCAAAAAAGAAATTTTTAAAAATACAAAAAAAAAAAGAGCCGGGCATGGTGATGCACACCTTTAATCCCAGAATTTAGGGGGCAGAGCCAGGCAGATCTCTGTGAGTTCAAGACCAGTCTGATGTACAGAGTGAGTTCTAGGAGAGCTGAGGCTGCAGGGAGACCCTGTCTCAAAAAGAACAAACAAACAAACAAACAAAAGATCTGGTAGTATGGTATGCTTGTAATCCCAGCAAGAAAGAAGTGGAGAAAGGCAGATTCCTGGAGCTCATGAGCCAGCCAGCCTAACCTACATGATGATTTACAGGCCAGTGAGAGACTCTGTCTCAAATAAGAAAACAGGGTGGACAGTGCTTAAGTAAGCACAACTGAAGTTATCCTCTGTCTTCCACATATACACATGTGCTTCGGCACCACACACTCACACACAAAGAGAGAAATTACACAAAATGAGAAAGGTATTTTCTGATTAATTTGCCAAAATGGATCTAAAGTTTAACCTATAGAGTTCAGATCATGTGCCTATTGATATTTAAAAGTCACACATCATTCTTTTAAAACAGAGCTCCAACCACTACAGAAACCACATACAAAGTTTTAAACACTTTGTACACTTGACTCCTGGGAGATCATATCTTTCCCACCTCTCTACTGTCATCTTCAACACATGAGCAGTATTTACTTTAAACACACAAAGTCAACCTTGAGTGGCATTCAACCCAAACCATCATAGGTTCCTGATCTGTAGCTAATGTATTTGAAGATTAATTGCTCTCTTTTTTTATTAAAAAATATTTGCAAATCTACAGGCCATGAGCTTGTCCATTTTATTTCTAGCATTTAACTAGCCAGTTCATTGGAATTTGGGAAGAAATCTGTTTGAGTCTTTAGAAGATTGTTCTATATCTACATGAGAGCAAGTGGATCAGTCCACATGGTCTACCAGAACAACCTACACAGACTGGGTTTACGAGGCATCAGAAGTTGGTTTTTGCCCTGGTCTAGAAGCTGGCAAGTCCTGGACCAAAGTTGTAGCTGCTTTTGTCTCTGCTGAGGGCTTCCTTCCCAGCATAGCCACTTCTCATTGTGTGCTTGGTCACATGACCTCTCAGACTTGAGGGACAGGGAGGAGAAGGTACCTTTCTGGTATTGCTTTTATCAGGGCACTAATCCCTCCATATGCCCTTGTTAACCTTTCTTACCTCCCAGAGGCCCAACCTCCAAATACCATCATATTTGGGATTTAGAAATACAACATATGAATTTTGGGAAGACACAGATATCCAATCCAATCAATTAATGGAAATTCTAAAATTCTAAGATTCAGACCATCCCTCTAATTTCTCCCTCTCTCACTCTCTTCTCCAATGTTGGTAAAGATCACACACAAAAATAAAACTATTTGAACTTAATTTTGCTTACTTGATCATGTGTTTTTGTTGTATTTTTATTTTTATTTTTTTAATTTAATTTTTATTGATGCTTTGTGCATTTCATACATTATTTTCCAATTCAGTTCAGGCTTATTTCCCTTTCCCTTCCCCCCCACCCCCACCCCATCCCAGATCATGCATTCTGCCATAACTGTCCTGCATCTTTCTCTCAGTTTTTTTTTTCATTTTTTAACTATAAGTGATAATCCATGGGTACAAGCATCCTTCGTGCAAAACCAATCTGCAGGCTGTTGTACCCAAACCCCCACAGCCCCACCATCCAGTGGGGGGTGACAGGTTGTTTGTTCAATCAAGTTGATCAAGTGAGTGTCCAGACTACATTGCTGTAGTTTCACCATTCACCCCAATCGCAGCCTTTACATTCTACCATGCCCCTTCTTCTGCAGATTGTTCCCTAGGCTTAGAAAAGGGGCACAAGTGGATGAGAAGTAAAACAGTCCACTCTCTTTGGAGCTGTTGACTTGGACTCTTGTATGAAACACTTGCACACTTGTAGGAAACACTTGTATGAAGCCGCAGCAACAAAGCACCTCTCGCTCGTTCTTCTCAAAGCTGTTGATTATTCACGCAGGCAGGTCTTGTCAGAACGGTTTATTCAGGCACATCTTTTCTCCTTCTCCAAGCTTCTCCCTCTAAGCCTTCTCCTTCCTCAGGCAAGCAAGCTTCTCTCTCAGACTAGAAAGGAGAGAGAGTGCCTCGATCTAGAAAGTCCCTCTATTTATCCACCTTCCCAGCCCAGGTTGCGTGGCCTCAGTCTATTGGTATCATCTGGTCTGATCTTGTATACAGGGTGCACCTGCACAGCTCAAACGGTGAGCGTGGCTTTACTTTGAGGTAGGAGGGAATCAGGTGTTAATCATAAGACTCAGGTGTTAGTCATAAAGTCTCGGGTGCCTTCTTAGGACTGTCGCCACACCTGCTCCCCACAGACTCTGGTCAATTCTGGCTGTTTCCTTTCATGGGCTGACAGTTTGTCCAGGAATAACCTTTCAATCCTACTAATGAAGCACAAGCAATTAGATATATAGGTATTTAAGCAGCACTAATAGTTATGGTAGGTTACTTTGGCATAGACACATATGTTTGGATGATATGTTAATCCATGAATTACATTTTTTCCCCCCTGTTAAATATGATAGGGTCTTACTGTGGCTTATAACATCTCCTAACCTGTAGAGGATGTAAGCTTGTGGCATCAGCCATGGGTTATTCCTCCAAGGAGAGAGCCAACAGCCAATTAGATTTGTTGTATTTTTGAAAATAAGAGATAAGGCACTGTCCACAGAAAGAACTTTTGTGGCTATCACTTTTTTTAAATTTATTATTTTTTTTTATGTATGAGTGTACTGTCTGCATATAGGTAAATGCACTTGTGTCGTGCAATGCTGCAGAGGTCAGAAGAGGGCATCGGATTCCCCTGGAACTGGAATTAAAGACGGTTCTTAGCTGCCATGTGGGTGCTGGGAATCAAATCCGGGTCCTCTGCAAGAGCAGTTGGCACTCTTAACCACTGAGCCATCTCTCCAGCCCCCATAGCTATCACTTTTAAAACATCTGTATTAGGGATGTAAGGAGAGGTACAAGTTTGGACCACTGTCACAAACTCTTCTGTGATTTGGCAATTAAATGTTTTCATCAAGGCCAATAAATCATTTACTCTACTTCCATCATCTCCACCCATATTGGAATTATAGAAAAGGAGAATATTGACCAGAAAGATAGAAGCAAAATGTGTTCTTAACCACTCGCACTTCCAACAATGTGTCTATCAACTATTATACTTGTTATTGGGAAAACTTCCCAAAATGTATTTTAAGCTGTTCATCATGGTGATTTATAAGTTCTATATTTTAGCTACAGTCTTACACTCCCAATATTTTCATCTTTCTTTTCATAACTATATCATTTTATGATTATTCTCATACAAAGATATTATGCTCAAAGAGATGGTGTTCAAGACACTGACTAGGGATTAATTCATAGATAAGGGCCTGTAGAGATAGCTCAGTGAGTAAAATACCTGCTGCAGAAGCATGAAGTCCTAAATTTCGTAGTTTGAATCTCTAGCACGAACATAAAAACCAAAGAGCAGCTTACATCTATAACCCCTGTGCTGGGGAGAAAGAGATAGGCAGCTTGTTGGCAGGCCAGCCTAGATGAGTCAGTAAGATCAGGGCCACACAAGACGCCCTGCCTCAAAAAACAAGATGGAAGAGCTAGTGAATAAGACACTCCACATCAACCTCTAGCCTCCATGTGCATACACACACACACACACCACCACCACCACCACCACACCACACCAACAAAAAGCACACAGTTAAGTTGCCTTGGTAATCTTTTTATTAAAGAATAATCATGGAAAAATGTACACATGATAATACAAATGTCGGTAAATTTTCACAACTGGCATCTTAATCGAGAAACAATTTTAACCTCATCCAAAAAATTCACAGTGTACAAAATGAAGCAATACACAGTCTCAGAGATAATCATTATTCGGATGTATACCTCCTTATTAGCATAGCCTCCCTCAAACCCCAATACCCTGACTCCCTCACCATATACTCTTGTACTGGATTCTGTCATTCACAGTTGTTTCCTGGGATTCTACCACATGGTTGTGTGAATCAGTAGTTCATTCACTAATTGCTGCTTAGTAATCACATTATGAAAAGAACATATGGCTTTTTTGCAAATACTTTATGTATATTTTTAAAAAGTATGTGTTTCCCTTATTATAAAGTCATTGAAAATTTTAGCATGTATTAGATCAAATTACATGTGATACAATACAGGTTTATGATTCTTACAGGTTCCATTCTCTTATTCATAACCATTTATCTTTACTGGGACCGGGGGGGGTGTTCTTTAAGTGTTATTTTACTATGTTTGTACTACCACAATAGGTTATTTTAAGTTGGGTTTGTTTGGGGGTTTTTTTGTCTTTTTGAGACAGGGTCTCCCTTTAGTCCCAGCTGGCATGGAGCTCACTACGTAGACCAGGCTGGCCGTGAACTCACAGAGATCCACTTGCCTCTGCTTCCCAGGTGCTGGGATTAAAGGCATGAGCCACCAGGCCCAGGCTTCAGGTATTTTTATACTCTGTGTTTTAATTGTGTTTCTCATTTCTAACTTCCCTATGTTATTATATATATATATGTATATATACATATACATATGTATATATACATATGATATAATATATGTATATATACATATACATATGTATATACATATGCATATATGTATATACACATATATATACATATGTATATATACATATACATATGTATATATACATATACATATGTATATATACATATGTATGCATATATGTATATACACATATACATATACATATGTACATATACACATATATACATATATGTATATACACATATACATATGTATATATATACATATACATATATACATATATATGTATATACACATATACATATATATGTATATATGTATAAATATATATATGTATATACACATATATATGTATATATATGTATATATACATATATATGTGTATATATATTGGTCTTTGTGAGACAGGGTCTCCCTTTTTAGTCCCACCCAGCTAGCCTGGAGCTCACTCTGTAGACCAGACTGGCCTTGAACTCACAGAGATCCACCTGCCTCTTCCTCCCGATTGCTAGGACTAAAGGCGTGTGCCACCATGCCCAGCTATATAAATGTATATCTTATAAGCAACATTGTTTATTTTATTGGCTATTACTGTTATCTCATGTTTCATATATTCATATATAATGAAATATGGATAACTAACATGTGTGGTTTCTATCTTCTGTCCTTTAATATAATGTTTAACCTTTGAGTTTTATTTTTTATTTTATTGAAGTTTTGTGCATATATAATTTCTCAGTCCAATTTAGACTCATTCCCCTTTCCATGCCCCCACCTCGTCCCACCTGAGTTCATGCATTCTTCCATACCTGCCTTGTATCTTTTTCTAAGTCTTTTTAAACTTTTTCAAAAGCAGAGAATTATTGTTTGGGGGAGAACTTTACTGTTTCAGTCAGTTCTTTGTTCCAGTTCTTTTGTTGTTGTTCCCTCCAATTTGTATTGCTTCATCATATGCACACACACACACACACACACACACACACACGTGTGTGTGTCACACCTATACTAAAATTATAAAATTATATCATCTGAAAATAAACTGTATGTTATTTCCAAATTATGTTTTAGGATTCACATTTTTCCCTTTTAAATTTATATTACTCTAAAATATCCCTACATATCCTCCACCCATATACCAAGATTACAAAGTCTGAAAATAATTGGTACATTAATTCTAGAGCAATTATGTATGTGTGCATGTATATTTGTACACATGAGTAAAGTGCCCATGGGGGCCAAAGGAGGATTTTAGATCCCCTGAAACTTGAATTAGAGAAGGTTGTGAGCCACTTGATATGGGTGCTAGGAACTGACTTTGGGTCTTCGGGAAGGGCTGTATGTGCTCTGAACCACTGAGCTTACTTTCAGTTCCTAGTGCATTTGTATTGCCTTCTGGCGGAGTCATAGTGTCTATTGTTCCTTTTTGCATTTATTTAATTTTAATTAACAAACTTGTTTATATTTATTGTGTCCAAAATGTTGTTTTGAAATACACATGTTGCACAATGGTTAAACCAAAATAATAACTTACATACTTCCCCTGTTGTGCATTAACTTGACATCCACTCTTAGCAACTTTTAAGAATGCAACACATTGTGAGTAGCTATAGTCACTCTGCTGACAACATATCTGTTCAACATACTCTATGTAAGTGAAATTTTCTATCATTTGTTTAACTTTCAGTCATCTTGAGGTGATTTTTACATATGACATGTAATAAGAATTATTAGATAAGAATCTAATTTTTTCTGCATGTGAGTATCTATTCTGTCCCAACAAAACATATTAAAGAAACTATGCTTTACCCATTGTTTTATTGCTCCCTTGTACCAAAATCAGATGGTTGCATATGCATGGATTTATTTC
This sequence comes from Rhizomys pruinosus, assembly GCA_009823505.1. Classification (NCBI taxonomy): domain Eukaryota; kingdom Metazoa; phylum Chordata; class Mammalia; order Rodentia; family Spalacidae; genus Rhizomys; species Rhizomys pruinosus. Next base: position 108,634 of record VZQC01008434.1, on the reverse strand, counting down.
TGAACCATACTGTTTGGAACATTAGCACCATGGAGTACACTTTAAAGTCAAAGAGTTTACTATTTCCAACTTTGTTCTTTCTACACAAGACTGAATTAGCTATTGATAGTCTTTTATGATTCTACATTAGTTTTAATATTTTTTCTTTAAAAATTTCATTGGAGTTTTTATAGAGATCTTTTAACTATTTAAATAACCCCAGTTAGTATGAACATATTAACAATGATAGTTTTTCCTAACCATGAACATGGGTTGTAGTTCAGTTTGTTTGCCCTTCTGCAGCTTCCTTCATCAAGGTTTTCTCATTTTTATTGTTCATGCATTTCACCTCTTTGGAAATTTTATTCCAAAGTTTTTTTTTTTATTTTATAGCTATTACAAGAGGGATTTTCTTTATTTCTAGATACTAGTACATAGAAATGATACTACTTTCTACATATTGATTTTATATTCTGTAACTTTCATTCTAGCGGTTTTATGAGACACTTTAGTATTTTGTACAAATAAAATCATATTGCTTATAGGGATCATTGAAAATTTTTCCCAGTTTGGACACCACTTGTTTCTCTTTCTTGCCTTATTATACTTTGACATTATGTCAAATATCTTTTCCAATAACAGGTTTCAGAGCCATAAACTGTATTTTTATATTTCATACTATGAATTAAAATCATCATCTAAATCAGGTCTTTCTGTAAAATAATAATAATAATTGACAAATATGTGAGCAATGCCACACAAATAAACCATGGTGCACAGTTCCGACCCCCCAGCAAAGGCATTACCTTTGGAGTCAGGGGAATAAAAGGCACCAGAAACTGAACAATCGTTAACGACAGAACCTGTGTGCCCTACCTCAATATTCTTCCTACTTCTGTTTCTCTGAGAAGGGCACCACTGTTGCCACCTCTCTGGAACCCAAAACACTTAAAGAAAATGAATCTGAATGGAGAAATTAATGATATTTAGCATAATCTTTACCTTAAAGTTTTTCTAAAGAACTTTATGGTCAACCAACCTGTTCTGTTTATTTTGTTTTGTTTTCCTTCATTTTCTTAACACAACAAGAGGCTCAACAGCTTAAAGACCCATTGCAAACTCTCCCTTAATCCCTGATTTTGATATTAAAGGCTCTAATTTTACCTTAATAGGAATTCTTGGTCACCTGAATAGTAATAGTTACTTGCTGACACATTTTATTAATTTTTGTGCTCAGCACTCTTTTGAATCTCACCTCCCCCCTTTAAGTTGACTCATAATCTCAAAGAGATGCTCTATAACAATTCTTTTAGTGAGGAACAGTGGGTAGAAAGCCTTCATATGTTTGCCTTGTCTCACTCTTGAATGATAGCTTGGATTGTCATAAAATGTAGGGATGGTGCTTTTTTGTAAGTGTTTTGAGAATATTTCATCGTTCTGAGCCTGTGCTCTTGCTGACAAGTCGGTTCACAATCTGTCCTTCCTTCTCAGGTGACTCTTGAGATGTCTTTCTTGGATGGTGTCCAAGCTTCACTAAGGTGTGCCTGTAGGTGGAGTCTTCATGAATGTACTTGGATTCCATTCAGTGTGCATACATGTCTCCAATTCTAAAACACTGTTGTCTTTTCTGATATTAATTATTCACATTTCTAATATGGAAGTGCCCACGCTTTGTGTGTCTGGTTCATAATTTCTTGCTCAAGTTTGATGGAAGTTAGGCTTTTGTTCCCCTAAAATTTATCATAAAGTCAGCTGAACATAGAGAGGCAACAGATTGTGATTGTTGATTTTGTTATTAGTCTTTCTTAACATTTGATTAAAATGTTTATTGGATTTTTTTACAAAGATTTTGGTTTGAGTTTCTCTGTCTCTCTCTGTCTCTCTCTCTCTCTCTCTCTCTCTCTCTCTCTCTCTGTCTCTCTCTCTCTCTCTCTCTTCCTTATTCTCTCTTACCCTGTCCCCTGTCTAATGATTGTTTAACCTGAACATCCCAGGACCACAATCTAAAACAAAAGTTTGATGCTACAGGTGTTTAAAACATGCTCTGGTCTTCAGGATAGTGTGTAGAAAGTCCCAAACAATGCCCAGCCATGGGGTCTTTTCTCTTCCCTCCTCTCCACACTTACACCTGCTTAAGTGTCAGGTGGACTCAAGCACAGCTGTGTTCAGAGTCCGATGACAGAAGGAGGTCTGCCATGGCAGAACCTGGCCCTGTTGTTCCTCAAGATCCCAGTTCCCAGCAGCCTCTGCTCAATCTGAGCTTTACTGTGGCTGCAGCCCTGCTATTTGAATTCTGCTGCTCCATGAAAATATCAGTTTTGAGCTTTGCCCTAACTAGATAATTTTGGCTTCAGTTTTTTATATTGAATCCATCACTGTCATGCAATTAGGAAAAAGGGTCACTTCAGATGTAATTTGCTGAGCTGAATGTATTAACCATTCAAACTTAACCATCTAAATTTCTGCCATCTTTTTTTTTTTTTTGCTTTTTAAAAATTTTTATTGAGCATATTTCATACAATATTTCCCAATCAAATTTAGACTCATTCCCCATCAATGCCCACCCCTCATGTCCCCCATGCCCCCTGCCCCCCCCACCAGAGCTCATGGATACTGTCGTACATGTTAAGTCCTGTCTTGCATCTTTTTCTCAGTCTTTTTTTTTTGATATTTTTTTATTTTCATTTTTAAGGGATTCTACAATACAATGACACAGTTGTTTGCAGATAGCATTGATGTTACTCAGTATGTCATACAATTAAGTAATTGGTGCATTTTGCAAGTATCTATGTCCAAATTTTGAACAACCCAAGGTTCCCATAGTCCAGTTGGAGAAGCTTGTATGCACAGGCATGTTGATCAATCAGGTGTCCAGACTATATTCCTGTAGTCTCATGATTCACCCCTATCTCTCCACAGCCCTTACAATCTACCACGCTTCCTCTTCTGCAGTTTGTTCCCTGGGCTTTGGGAAAGGGGCACAAGTGGGTGAGAAGAAAACAGTCTAATTTCTTTGGAGTTGTCATTTCGGACTCCAGTCTGTTCAGTTTGTTTCCCTTCACGGATTGACAGCTTTCCCAGTGATACCCTTTTCAATCATACTAACAAAGCTCAAGCTATTGGATGTACAGGCATTTAAGCAGTACCACTTATTGTGTCAAGCTAAGCTGTGAGCATAGACACAGATGCTTGGATGGTATGCTAATCCGCAAACTGTGGTTTCTCTATAAAGGGTGATAAGTTCTTATTGTGGCTTATAACATCGCCTAACCACTAGAGGACATAAGCTTGTGGCATAATTTCTGCCATCTTTAACTGAGCATTTGTCAATAAAGACTGGGAGGGTAAAACCAGCAAAGAAAATGCATGTTTTCTTTCTGATGAGGGAACTGTCAGTTCTAACATCTCTTCTGTCGCTTCAGCCACTGCTGTGACTATAAACTTTCCCTGCCGACTACAGACTAGCCAATATAGCAGCCCCATGGGGGCTGATATTTTTTACTCAAGAGGATTTGGGGTTACAAGTGATATAAATGCCATTCTAAGAAGTGAGTTCATTAACTATGAGGAGAGCAAAAATCTCAAGCTTCCTTAAGACTGAAAGAAAATGAGGCTTCCTTCCTGCCCACTCTTCAGTGCTCACTGTTCGGTGCTCTACACTGTCAGCAACTTCTGCCACAGGACAGGGACAATAGATGCTGAAGTTTCTAGATCTTACATCTCACGCCTTTACCAACAGAGAAAGCTTGAGACCCATTCTCCAGACTCAAGTTTAGAAATTCCAGAGAAATGCTAAGGCCCGTTGACCATATCTGAGCCGATTAAAAGAAGTTATGTGAAAGAACATGGAAACATCATTGGAACAACATGGGTTAAAAACATGGAAGGAAGTCCTGAAGAAGAAAACACTAGCCTCAGCAAAAGAATAGATGCACCTACTTCGTTAAATATAAAATCTCAGGGGCCGGGCGTGGTGGCACATGCCTTTAATCCCTGCACTCCAGAGGCAGAAGCAGGAGGATCTTTGTGAGTTTAAGGCCAGCCTGGTCTACATAGTGAGTTCCAGGACAGCTGGGGCTACAGGGAGATCCTGTCTCAAAACAAACAAACAAACAAAAACAATAGATTTCTACCATGGCTTTGAGATAACCATAAGAGTAAGCTTACACAGGAAAAGTCAGCATTTGATTCAGGAATGAACAATCACTGGAGATGAGTTAAGAGTTTGATATAGGCAATTAGATACTTACATTGTCATTGGAACAAATGAGGGGCTGACATCAGCGGGTCCCGCAATGACCTATTGACTTCAGGGACAAGTAGGACAATGGTTTTAGTAGCATTAAGCAATCTAAGCTAAAATTTAGACTATAATTATATAACAGATAGTGAGTCATTTCTTCAGAATGGACAAAGTAGCAGGAACCCCTGATTTCCTTTTTTCAAAAAATAAAGAGGAAATTGATACAGATAGGAAGTTACTCAGATAAACATATTAAATAATGTCTGGAATATTATCAGAGACCTCTTAAATTTATGCCTTCATCCTATTTGTATAATTTTAAATCTTATTCCTCCAAGATAAGACTAACCATTTCCAGTTTTTATCCTTTATATCTTTACATGTGGGGTGTGTGTATAAGAATTATTTCTGCTTTCCCATTTCCCTTTTATAGTTGAAGCCAATTAATTACAAAATAATTGTATAAAACACATAACAGTAACATAAGAATGAAATCCAGCAAGACCCAATCTGATTGATAGAACTAAACTTGAAACTTACATTTTCAGGCAGCCATGGGAAAAAGGAAGACATGATAAATTAGAAACGTTGTATTATAGCAAATAATGAAGGAAACAAAATCATGAAGGAAGCCAAAGGTAGTTACTCTCTGAAAAGCGAAGTGTCTGCAATAGAACCTGGAAATAGACCATTTTAATTCAACTGACAGTAATGGAAAACTAGACAATTCTTTCAAACACTGCAACTGAAGAGACTACCCATTTAGTGGATCAAGTAACAACCTATGTGGAATTGCTACACCAAGAATCTTGAAGAGACTTAGTCCTTTAGAGAATACCCATTCTTTGTCAGCAGCTATAAGGCTGATTTAAACCCTGACAATATTACAGAGCTATGGCATAGCAGAGTCCCCAGCCAGCCAAAGAGGATCCTGAAGGTACTAGAAGAATAATGGCAGGTCCAAGGACAGTGTAGCAGAGCTAAGCATCAACCAACTGGGTGGACAGATAATCTCAAGTCTTAAACTAGATCAGAGGGATCCTTGCTTCTCATGTCCCCAAAATGACAAAAGATCCTCTCCAGAGGGAGACAATGCCATTTTGCCCCTCGGAAGCTTGACTTTTATAGTTATTTAGCAAGTATGGGGCATGGGCATGTCCAATGGCACTCATGTGGAGGTCAGAGGACAACCTGCAAGAGTCATTCCTCTCCTTCCACCGTGTGGGTCCCAGGGATTGAACCCAGGTTTGGTAGCCAGAACCTGTTCATTCATCTTGCTAACCCTTCAAAAACTGTTTATGATTCATTCCTTCACCTCTGTATCCAGGCAGGGACCTTGGAATCCTGGTAATACAATGGTGGAGGGGCAGCACCATCTTCGAAATCATTCCAGAAGGAACATACATTACTGCCAAGCACATTTTACTGCCTAATCAAAATCTCAAGACTGGATCTGAGTTTTGTGCAATCAGTAGTGCATTCTTCTTCAGGACAGAAACCAAGAAACTTATCACGCAACTTTTCAAGGTCTGTCCTTCTGAACATCAAATGTTAGTTCTTAATATAGAGCCTATGGGACTTTTAAACATGTCAATGACAGACTCTTATATTCCAAGCTTATGACATTTTATCCAAAAACTTCTGTCCAAAATGTCAGTAGCTTGTGGTCTATTTCACTTCAGACAACTTTATGTGCACCCCACACCTAAGCTCATACACAGGTACTTGGTGCTTGTCATGGATTCATTAGAGAGCCAGACATGTAGCAACATTTTCTTAAGCTATTTCATCCAACCAAAAGAATTTACTAGGAAAAATTTTAATTTATTCTGAAATCTTAGTAGCATATCTAACAACAATCCTCTTCTTCTGGTCCTTAAGACTGAATTTAACTTGCCATTGGCATTATTTCCTGACTTTATTAGCATGTCTCTTTTTGTCGGTCTATTTGTTTACTTTCAAACATTAGTATTTTTGGTTGATAGTTTTCTTGTAGTTGCTTTTAGTCTCTTTCTTTTCTGATTCTTTGTATTTTCTTTCTCCTGTTCATTTCATGCTTAGCATATTCTTCTTCTGTTAGTCCCATGAAATGTAAAGTAAGGTAGTATTCAAAGAAGTTCTCAATTTTAACTTTCATTTTAGATTTGAATATATCACCTTTCTTATTTCCAATATATATTTTATTGAATTTTTATGCATTTCATACAGTACATCTTAATCATATTTAGATCCCTCCCCTAAATGCATGCCTCATGCCCCCCCCACCAGATTTTATGCACTCTGTCTTATAAGTTGAGGCCTATCAAGTCAAGTTTGTATCCCCAGATGTCACTCAATGTGAGTTCATCCACTGGAGCCTGATCAGGCTATCTAGCATGACTCTCACCTAGAGAAGACCAACTCCCACCTAGCAGTGATCAGTTGTCAATAGTTCCTTAGGTAAGATTGGGGCTTCTTACCTATTTCCTCAGTTCTATTCTGGGTTTTTGTCTAGGTTGACTTGGCATGGGTTTTATGCTATTTTTATTGTTGTAAGTTCACTGAGCGAGTTCCCAGAAGACTAGAAAACTCTGCTTCCTTGTGGTCATCTATCATCCCTAGCTCTTACAATCTCTCCACTCCCTCTTCTGCAATGGTCCCTGATTCCTGGGTGGATGAGGTTTAAGATAGGAGTCCTATCCAGGGACATGCATTCTGCAGTCTCTTATTCTCTTTATTTTGGCCAATTGTGGCTTTCTGTGTTCATTACCATCAATTGCATGAAGAAGCTTCACTGGTGAGAGTTGAGAGCTACAGTGATATTCTTTGCATTCCATGTTCCACTGTGTTCCCTGAGCCTTAGGTAGAGATTCCATTATAAATGTATCACTTAGACCTGGGTATCTCAGACACATATTCTCTGATTTTTCCAGTTTATATCTCCTTTAAGTATGTGAATTATGAACTTTCCTTATTTTTGTCCTTGCTTATAGGTAGACCAATTTTATTCCAACCTTGTCCTAATATTCCCAGATGACAGAGCAGTACATACCTGTAATCCCAGAAGTTGGAAGGCTGAGGAAGGAAGAACATGAGTTTGAAGCTACCCTGAGATACATAGTAAGACCTTGTCTCAAAAAAAAAAATCCCAGTACAGACTTCACAGATCAAAAAAAGTAATGTTCATGATTCTAGAAACCCCCAGACTGTCCAATGCCAAATACCACTCTCTCATTCCAAATTAGCCACTCTCTTTTTTTTTATAAGACTCATTTTCTTGCATTAGTTCTATATTGCTTTGTTACTTTAATTGGAATCCCTGGCTTCCAGACTCTAACCTCATTCCCTAAAATTGATATATTTACATTTGTTTCAATCTGTCTTGCTCCTGTGGTTATCACTCACTTGTTTGAAGAACTTCACCCCTCTGACCTCTGATCTCCCAGACTGATGAGTTCACACTCAAACTTCATCATGTCCTTCTACATGTCAAACAAAATGGCAAAAAGACTCCTAAAGTCTCTGTTAGACTCAACTCTAAGGTGCTTATATAAGGTTACCGAGGTGGTACACCATGAGACGCCTTATGTCTGGTGTTCTGCACTTAGCGCAAGTGTGTGTGTGTGTGTGTGTGTGTGTGTGTGTGTGTGTGTAATGTGGAAGATGGAGCCAGGAGTCACTCTTTTCTGAGACAGTGTCTTATTGAATCTGGAGCTCACTGATTAGGCTGCACTGGCTGACTGCAGCCCCTGGGGACCTACTGTCTCCACCTCTCCAGTTCTGGGACTATAGGTGCACACAGTCACACCTGGCTTTTTTACATGAGTGCTGGTAATTAAACTCAGAGCTTCATGCCTACCTGGCAAGCATTTTGCCAAATGAGCCTCTGGTTGTCCCTTTTGTGGTGTTAGCAGCTTTTGAGACTCAATACCTAAGATCCTTTCATTCTCCAGGTTTGAAAAGATTATGATATTTTAATTCTATCTTTTTTTCTCTGTTGTTCACTGGAATAAATTTTTACAGTTTACTTTTTAAAATTTTATATGTGAGTGTATTGCCAGTATATGTGTAAGTACACCCATGTCATGCAATACCTGTAAAGGTCAGAAGAAGGTGTCAGAGCTCCTAGAACTGGAGCTACAGATGGCTGTTAGCCACCATGTGGATGCTGGGAATTGAACTCTGGTCCTCTGCAAGAGCAATCAGTGCTCTTAACTGCTGAGCCATCTCTCCACCCACTAACTGGAATCATTTGTAAAGCAATCATTACCTTTGATCAAGTAGAGATAGAGTTTAAACAGAACCGGCAGCATAGATTATTGATATTTTCTCATTATGAGATGATCACCATCATTGTCATCATGAACAACTCATGACTGTAACCATATTTGATAGGTTTTAAAACATTGCAATTTGTATTTTTGTAAAGCCCGAATTCTCTCATCTTTGTCTAGTATAAACTTTTTCGAATTGTCTCTTGTTCTATAACACTGTTCTTAGGGAGACATGAGCAAACATCTACTCACCTCAGATAAAGAACCAACCACAGACCAAAGTAAGCATAACACAATAGTCCAATCTGGTGAACCAATGATTTTTACTATTACAGGATTATGAGTTAGGAGGTTCTTATTAGAGCAGAAATAACTCAAAGGCCACCACCCCTGGGTGACAGCTTACCAAAGCTGGAAACCTGGAGCTTACTCTACAACCTGTAGGCAGCTCAAGAAGTTGGCCTGTGTCCTTCCAGATAGATCAGATCTTCCAGGCCCCGCTAGACTGGTCTCTGTCTCTTGCACATGGCTTGACTAATTTGTCTCTCAGATAGTCTAGCTGCTCTGAGAATGTCTCAGCAGACCTTATTGCTTACATAAGCTTGGGGAAGGAGAAGCCTAGTGAATATAGTCAGCTTCCAGGACTTCCTTAAGCTACTGAGTTGTTTATTTCCTGAGCTTAGTAAACTTCCCTGCAGGATAGACTATATCAGCTCCCTAAGGTTAAAACATCCTCTTAATGACCTTTCCCCCCAAGATGGAATGTCTTATTTATTAGAAGAATTTGCTAAAAAAACAGCTCTTGGGTTTTTTTGTGTGTCTTACCCTATAAGTTTCTTATAGGGCTCTTGTCATCTGGCAAGTCAAAATGTCCCCTCCAACTGTTCTGTATTTTTCTAATCCAGTTTAATTCTTCAGAAACCTTCATTTATGAAACTGAAAACTGTCAACTATACATTGATTCTCCTGCATCCTGAGCACCTCCACTCTCTCCCCACACTCTTCCAACTTCCTGCTTGGGCCCAGGCCCCAGGCCCCTTCTGTCTCAGATCTCTGGACTAGCTTCTTAACCCAGACTAGCTGAATCCTTCCGCCTAGGTTGTTAGATGGTCCACAGATGGTCCTGACCTCCCACCTTGCCCTTGGCCTCCTGATCTGCCTGCCACATACATTGCTACTACATTAAGTCAGATCCCTCCCACTGCACCTTGATTCCCCTGCACTCTGAGCAGCTCCTCTCTCCCCACATTCATTCCCATTTAGCCTGGAGCTCAGGCCATCTCCTGCTCTTTCGCCACAGATCTCTGGATTACCATCGTAGGCCAGATCATCACATGAATCCTGATGCCCTGCACCCAGACAAGCTCAAGTTTATAGAATCACTTGTTAGACCATCCACACGCTCTACCCACCCCTGCTTGCTTCTGCCCCCCGACTCCTGTTCTGCCTGCCACTACCTAGACCAGCCTACTACCTGTAAGAATCTGAAGCACCCATCAACTAACTTTTCATACCTGAACAAAAACCAACCAAAGCTACATTAACAATATAAACAGAAACAAACTTCGACCAAACAAAGGCAGAACAGAATATCCTATCAGACACATACCCAACAAAAGAAATCCATATGCCCAAATGGCAATGCAAAAACACAAATAATATGAAAAAAAAGCACAAGAGAATGTGTCTCCTCCCGCCCCAAATCCACCAGTCCTGCAGAAGTGTGGTGCAATGAGAATTGTTCTGAGGAACAACGTGATACAGAACTAAAAGGACAATCACAAACATGATCAAAGAACTTAAAAGACAAACAATTTAAAGAATTCAAAGAGGATAAGTATAAACTTGTGAAGGAAGCTCAAAAAAATAAATATAAAGCTGAATGAAATAACAAAAAATAAAATCCAGCTCTTGAAAAGTGAATTCAAAAAGAGAGAAATATTGAAGAAAAAAAATAAATAAAAATTAAAAAAATAAAAAGAAATATTGGAGAAAACCTAAGCCAAAATGAAGATGAAATTGAAAAATTCAGTAAGTCAAGTTGGATGACAGGAGAAAGTATAACAAGCAGAATGAATGAAACTGAAAACAGAGTATCAAGACTGGATGCCGAAGTTGAAGAACAGGACGCCCCAAGCAAAGACTATGAAAAAATTAAAAAAAAAAAAAAA
>VZQC01008434.1:23890-95681 GCA_009823505.1 Rhizomys pruinosus | reverse complement strand
AAAAAAAAAAAAAAAAAAAAGAACCAGGAGGCCTTACAGGGCAGGTTTTATGTCTTTGCTTTATTTCTATTTCTCCATCTGTCCAGGAGCATTAAAGACACAGAAAGCTCTGCTTTTATACTCATTAGAGTTACAGATGAATATTTACAGAACAATGAATAATAAAGGGGCTAGAATACAGTGATTCAAGGAAACACAAGCAGGGTAGCATTGTCACCATAGCATGCCTTCTTGGGAAAGCAAAGTGTCTCCTGAGAAACTAGAGAAGTACCATCATTCCGGGAGATAACGTCTCACCAAGTCTTCTTGCATAAACTTTCTCATGAGACAAGGCCATCCAGGCATACATGCTCAAGATTACAGCTTAACGTACCAGACATATTTTTAAAGTCATAGGAACAGTATTTCACAGTCCCTGCAAAGAATAAATAGACATCTGAATTAAATGATATCTTACATTAAATGGACCTCACAGACATCTACCAAATATTCTACAGAGCACCAAAGAATATACTTTCTATTCAGCACCCCATGGAACATCCTTCAAAAGTGATCACATAACTGGGGCACAAACAAACCTCAACAAATACAAAAAAATGAAATAATTTCATGCATTGTATCAGACCACAATGCAATAAAGCTTATAATCAACATCAAAGTAGCTCTAGTAGCTACATGAACTCATGGAGATTTAGCAACACACCCCTAAATTATGAATGGGTCAAAGGAGAAATTAAAAAAGAAAAAATATTCCTTGAACTAAATGAACAGGACAATAAAATACAACAAAACCTCTGGGACACTTTAAAAGCAGCCCTGGCCGGGCCTGGTGGCTCATGCCTTTAATCCTAGCACTTGAGAGGCAGAGGCAGGCAGATCTTTGGGAGTTCAAGGCCAGCCTGGTCTACAGAGTGAGTTCCAGGATAGCTGGGGCTACAGGGAGACCCTGTCTCAAAAAGACAAAAAACAAATGATGTAACAGAGAAACTCAAGACTCTGGAAAGGCAAGAACAAACCAAACCCAAACCTAGTAGATGAGAAGAAATAACAAAAACTAGAGCAAAAATTTATGACATAGAAACAAACAAACAAACAAAAACAATGCAAAGAATCAATTAATCTAAAAGCTGGTAGGGGATCACCATACCAGATCTCTTAGAGAGCTGTAGTCATAAAGACAGCATGGTACTGGAGCCAAAAGAGACACATAATAGAAGCTAGAATAGAATAGAATAGAATAGAATAGAATAGAATAGAATAGAATAGAATAGAATAGAATAGAATAGAATACCCAAAAATGAGTGTATGCAATTTCAGTCACCTGATGTTTGACAAATTGGCCAAGAACACACAATGGAGCAAAGATAGCATCTTCAGCAAATGGTGCTGGCAAACTTGGATATCCACTTGTAGAAGAATGAAACTGGACCCTTATCTTTAAACCCTGAACAAAAATCAACCCCAAATGGATCAAAGACTTCAATATGAAACCTCAAATTCTGAAACTTGTAGAATAAAACATAGGCTGGACCCTACAAGATATAGGTGTAGAAAAGAACTTTATAAATTAAATAGGAGTTGCTCAGACATCAAGGTCAACAAACAATAAGTGGAATCTCAATAAACTAAAAAACTTCTGTGAGAAAAAAGAAACAACTAAGGAAATGAAGAGGAAACCCACTGAATGAGAGAAAATCCTCACGTGTTATACATCTGACAGATGATTAATATCCAGAATATATGAAGAACTCAAAAAACAAACAAGAAAATGAATGACCCAATAAAAAGATGGGTTAAGGATCTGAACAAAGAGTTCTCAAATGAAGAAATTAAAATGGCTAAGAAACACCTTTAAAAGTGCTCGACATCCTTAGTAATTAGAGAAATGAAAATCAAAACCTCTTTAAGATTTCATCTTACCCCAGTAAAACTGTCTACAATCAAGAGAACAACAGATACCATATGTTAGCCAGGATGTGGAGACAGGGGAATGCTCATTCACTGGTGGTGGGAATGCAAACTCATGCAAGCACTGTGTGGAAAGCAGTGTGGAGAACTCTTAAAAATCCAAAAATAAATTTACAATGTGATCCAGTTATGCCACTCCTTGGCATATATCTAAAGGACTCATCCTACTGCTGAGATACCTGTACAACCATGCTTGTTGCTGCTCTTTTCACAATAACTGAGAAATGGAAACAGGCCAGGTGTGGTAGCACATGCCTTTAATCCCAGCACTCGGAAGTTAGAGGCAGGCAGATCTCTGTGAGTTCAAGGCCAACCTGGTCTACTAGCAAGCTCCAGGCCAGCTGGGACTAAAGTGAGACCCTGTCTCAAAAAGACCAAAATTAAAAAAAGAAAGAAATGTAAACAACATAAGTGTTCCTCAGCTGATGAATAGATAATGAAAATGTGGTACATTTATACAATGGAGTTCTACTCAGTGGAAAGGGAAGATAAAATTAGCAGGTAAATGGATGGAACTCAAAAGCGTTATGCTAAATGAAGTAACAGAGACTGAGAAAAGCAAGAGGCATATGGTGTCCCTCATTTATGGATCTCAATACTACTCACTCCCTTACGTGTGAGTGTATATCCTGATGTAATAGCAGGAGTCAGGGAAATGGAAAGGAACTGTGGAGGTAAAGGGAAAGAAAGAGCACACGCCTTTAATCCCAGCACTCGGGAGGCAGATGCAGATGGATCTCTGGGAGTTCAAGGCCAGCCTGGTCTACAGAGTGAGTTCCAGGACAGCTTAGGCTACAGGGAGACCCTGTCTCAAAAAGACCAAAAAAAAAAAAAAAAAGAAAAGAAAAGGAAAGAAAAGAGCCAAGAAAGAGAGATAGTGGGAAACAGATGTTACCAAAGGGGGACTGGGAAAAACAGGAGTATTCAACTGGGAAGGGAGGGGGGAAGGACATACAAGGAACCATGGAGGTAAAGGGAAAGAAAGAACTCAAAGGAGGGGGTATAAGAGACAGGTACTATTAAGGGGGAAAACTGGGGTTCTTAAACTGGAGACGGAGGAGGGAGGTTAGACATGGGGAGGAAGAAGAGAACTAATTAAAGATTAGGTGGAGTAAAAAGTCAGAGGGAAGCCGAGCATGGTGGCACATGCTTTTAATCCCAGCACTCAGGAGGCAGAGGCAGGTGGATCTCTGTGAGTTCAAGGCCAGCCTGGTCTACATAGTGAGTTCCAGGACAGCTGGGACTATGGGGAGACCCCAGCTCAAAAATACAAAAAAAAGTTTATGTAGAACCATAAAAGACTTCCACAAAGACAAAGCAATGTTGAGCATAATGTACAAAGCTGGAGGCATTAGAATACCTAATTGTAAAATATACCACAGGGCTTTTTAAGTAAGACAACATGATTCTAGCTTAAAAGCCAACTCAGAGGAATGAAACAGATTAAAGAGCCCAGAAATTAATCCATGCATCTATAGCAAACATTTTCAACAAATGCTCCAAAAGCATACATTAGGGAAAAGGCAGAATTTTCAATAAGTAAAGACTGCTGGGAAAAGAAGATATACTTACGGAGTAAAATGAGACCAGACTCCATGCTTTCACCATGCAAAAACAAACACAAAGTGCATCAAATATTTAAATGTAAAGCATGAAACTACTAAGAAAATGGAGAGGAAAAACTTCAAAACATGATCAGAGACAATTTGGGGCATGGGGATAAGACTCCCCCAGAAACAGACAACAGATGACAAAACAACAAATGGAATCATACATATCTGAAAAGCTGCTACACAGCCAAGGGAACAACCAAAAGAGTGAAGACACACCTACATACAAACGATCAATGAGCATACAACCATTGAGGAAATGCCAACCAAAGCCTCAATGAGCTGTCAGCTCACTCCTTTTAAAAGCTTATTTCCTTTTTTTTTTTTTTTATTGATGCTTTGTGTATTTCATACATCATTTTCCAATCCAGTTCAGGCATATATCCCCTTCCCTTCCACCCACCCCACCCATACCCATCCCAGATCATGCATTCTGCCGTAACTTTTCTGCATCTTTCTCTGCTTTTTTTTGTTTTGTTTTGTTTTGTTTTCATTTTTTTAACAATAAGTGATAATTTGTGAGTTCAAGCATCCTTCATGTAAAACCAATTTGCAAGCAGTTGTGCCCAAATCCACACAACTCATGGGTCCCACCATCCAGCAGGGGGGGCTTGTATGTTCAATCAAGTTGATCAAATGAGTGTCCAGTCTATATTGTTGTAGTTTCACCATTAACCCCAATCCCAGCCCTTACATTCTACCACGCCCCCTCTTCCGCAGATTGTTCCCTAGGCTTAGAAAAGGGGCACACGTGGATGAGAAGCAAAACAGTCTACTTTCTCTGGAGCTGATGTCTTGGTCTCTAGTCAATTCTGGCTGTTTTCTTTCATGGGCTGCCAGCTTGTCCAGGCATAACCTTTCGATCCTACTAATGAAGCACATGCAATTAGATATATAGGTATTTAAACAGTATAATATATAGCCTTTCGATCCTACTAATGAAGCACACGCAATTAGATATATAGGTATTTAAACAGTACTAATTGTTATGGTAGGTTACTTTGGTATAGACACAGATGTTTGGATGGTATGTTAATCCATGAATTACATTTTCTTCTGTTAAGTATGACAGGGTCTTCGTGTGGTTTATAACATCTCCTAACCATTAGAGGATGTAAGCTTGTGGCATCAGCCGTGGGTTATTCCTCCAAGGAGAGAGCTAATAGCCAATTAGATTTGGGATATACAGACATATGGCTGCCACTGCTGCACAGTATTTCCAGGCAGATGAGGTGTAGCTGGTGCTGACGGAGGAGTCTTGCTTGACTCAAGGAGACCTATATTTGCTTTATTGGTTTAGTGGTCTTTGGTAACACTCTCTGGCATCCCAGAGACCATCTGTATACTTGCAAGTGCGGTCTCCATACATCTTTCCCATGTTTATATCAGGTCTTCAACAGCAGGGCCTTATCGCCTCTCTTCCTGCAGATATCCCAGTTTGGAGGCAAGGAGCCTTTACCTTTTGTGGGGGCTTGGATCCCCTGGCCAACATCTCCTTGGTAGAATAATCCATTGTTGATGTCAGAGCTCCTGTATTAATATATTTTGTTTAAGTGCATAGCTTAAGGAGACTTTAGCATTATATTTGGTTCTGAATAGAGAATAATCCTTTTCAGAGTTTCTATGTCCATTAGTCAATTAAAGAAGGCAGTTTTACCGATTTTTACCAATAAATAAATGCTGTTGAGGCTGCAAAGGAAAATAACATTTTTAAATTTTATTTATTTTCGTATGTGTATGAATGTACTATCTACATGCAGGTTTGTGCACCCATGTCGAGCAATGCCCTGTAGGTCAGAAGAGGCTGTCAGATTCCCCTGGAACTGGAGTTAAAGATGGTTCTCAGCCGCCATGTGGGCGCTGGGGATCGAACCTGGGTCCTCTGCAAGAGCAGTCGGTTCTCTTAACTGCTAGGCCATCTTTCCAGCCCCGGAAAATAACATTTTATATATTATTGGTAAGAATGTCAATTAGTATCATCACTGTAGAGATAAAATGTGGATGTTCCTTAATAAAAAGAACCAAAACCAGAACTATCACGTGATCAGCTATCCTCTTCTGGGTACATGGCATACCAGATGCTCATTGCAGCAGTTTTCTTTTTTATTATTATTAAAGTTGATTTTTATTGAGCACATTTTATACAACATTTCTTAATCAAATTTAGACTCATTACCCCATCCATGCCCCCCACACACACACCCACACCCCCGCCAGAGCCCATGGATTCTGCCATGCATGTTAAGTCCTGTCTTGCATCTTTTTCTCAGTCTTTTTTTTTCCTTTGGATCCAGAAGTTTACTGATTTGGTCAGTTCTTTGAACAGGTTTTTCTCTCTTTTTTGTTCCCTTTAATTTTATATTACTCCAAAATATGCATATATACACTCCACACATAAATAGGAATTACAAAGTATGAAAATAAGCTATAGGTTAATTCCAAAACACATTTAGGGATTCACATTTTAACAGTAAAGTTGCACGCAGGTAAAAAGAAATATAACTTTACATTCTAAATTACATGTATGTTTTAATGTAATTTTTTGAAGGTTCTATAAGAATTTAATGTAAATTTTGCAGTTTACAATGTAAACTATGCATTATTGTAATATTTCAATAATTCAGGGATTATACTGAAATCATTCTATAAAGCTATCAATATATATATATTTTTTTATTTTATATCATTCCAAAATATGCATATATACACTCCACCAGGGGCGCACACTCTCCGCGCCCAATTCCTCAGGTCGGTCTGTGCTGTGCGGACCAATTGGTGGGTGGCCCAACTCCACAGGTGCCGCCCAACCCAAGACCATAGAGAATTGCAGCAGTTTTCACAATAGTCAAGGTGTTCAACAGCAACAAATGGAAAAACAAAATGTGATGCATAGACACTGGAGTATTACTCAACTGCAAAAAAAAAAAGAGAGAGAGAGTGACAGTTCTGGGGCTAGAGAGATGGCTCAGTGGTTAAGAGTCCCAGCTGCTCTTGCAGAGGACCAGGGTTCGATTCCCAGCACCCACATGGACCACGGTTCGATTCCCAGCACCCACATGGCAGCTAAGAATCATCTTTAAACTAGGTGTGGTGGTGTACACCTTTAATCCCAGCACTTGGCAGGCAGAGGCAGGTGGATCTCTATGAGTTCAAGGCCAGCCTGGATAACAGAGTGAGTTCCAGGCCAGCTGGGACTGTAGGAAGAGTCTGTCTCAAAAAGAAAAGAGAGAGAGAGAGAGAGAGAGAGAGAGAGAGAGAGAGAGAGAGAGAGTTTTCTGCAATTTGTGGGGAAATAGACAGAAGTGGAAAACATTATGTTAAGTGAAATATTTAGGGCATACAAAACCAAATATTTCATGTTCTCACAAATAGAAGCTTAAAGTTCATCTCAAAGAAAAGAATAAGATTGTTAGACATTAGAAAGGTAGAAAGAAAAAGAAAGGCTAATTAGTAAATACAGTTAGGAGGTTAGTGTTTTAGCACTACACCAGTATGGAATAAGTATGTTTATAGTTAAATATTTTCTGAGGAATTAAAAGAGATGAGTACAAAGGCTGTAAGCATTATAAACAATAAATATGTAGGCGTATGTAAATGCTCATTAGCTTGGTTTCATCATGACAGTTTGAGGTATGCTGAATTATCACACTGTACAATTTCTATGGAACAATTAAAAAGAAAATAAAGTTAAAGAGAACCAAAACCAAAAAGGAATTAAGCTGCCATAATCTTAACATAATTTCCTTCCTACAGATCTTTAATGGTTTAAGAGTTCTCAGGTAGCCTCTCTAAGCAGTGGAATGCACCCTTGTCACCCTAGCACTTGGGAGACAAAGGCAGGAAAATTCAGTTTATGGACAGCCTGGGCTGTATAATTAGATCTTATTTCAAAAAGAAAATAAAACAAGACCTGGGCATGTAGCTCAGTGACAGAGCACTTGTCTGCCATGTTCATGTAAGATCCTGGGCTTGATGCACAGGATCGCAAAACAAGAAAATAAAAATCCCACTTTTCTGGTACTGATGACAGTTGACAACTAAATCTATCATTATTAATCAAGGAATGGATCATATGAAAGAAAACATTTGTGAATAACACAAAAATTTAGGTTATTTCATACAACATTGAGTTACCAATAAATACTTAAACCTAATAACTAGGATGTATTTATGAAGTTGAATAGTTACAACTGATTTGAGGATATATATTTATAATGGCATGTCTTCATAAATATAGAGTGTAAAATAAAAAATCCTTATTAATTCCTGGGGAAACCTATTACCACTATTTTCCTAATATATGGATGTCCAAACATTTTTACTCTTAGACATAAAGTATTTAAAAGATAAGGAGAAAATAATAGTAAAATCAAATATCCAACCAAACCAGGTGTGATTAATTGATAGAAATGTAGTCTTTATTTTATTATTATTTTTTTTATTGATGCTTTGTGCATTCCATACACCATTCTCCAATTCAGCTCAGGCATATATCCCCTTCCCTTCCCCCCCANACCACATTGGCTTCAAACTCTTCCATTTATCCCATTAAGTGACACTTCCATTCCTAACAGCTCACAGGCTCAAATAATGCTACCGTCAAAGTTCTGAATGCCATCTACACCTTTGAAGAGAACTGCCTCAGCATTTTCCTGTTTCCTAGAAGCCTACCTTATTGTTTCTACCATCCTTGTCTAACTCAGAGGCCATACTTGTATAAAATTATTATATTCTGAAGTTGCTTTTATCTCTGCCGGTCTCTGTCTCCCCGCTGTCTTACTCTGGCCTGATAAACCCCACCTGTGATGACTGAGCCACCCCACCACTTGTTCAGTGCTTACCTGCAGATAGGTAAATGTTGCAATAGGAAGGTAATGTGAGTAAGCAGTTTGGCTTCCCTTTGAATAAACCACACAAAGCTCCTGCTTCCTATTCAGCCCTGGCTGACAACTCGGTGGCTGGCGTTGTCTTGTTATTTTCCTCACTCTTTGCATTAGATCTTTTTGTTTCTCCACAAACTTCTTGGTCCCTCTTCCTAAACTTTTACTTCTGTCCTTTTGTGTGTGCGTGTGTGTTGGGTGGGGTATCTTTGTGGACAAAGGTCTCCCCGTGGCTTGAAACTATCACTACGTTAGAGCATGTTTGCCTCAACCTCTCAAGATTCACCTGCCTCTTCCGCCCCAAGTGCTAGGAGGTTGTGCTACTCACCTTTATTCTGGCTACTCATCTTTATTCTGAACAGTGCTTCTTTCACTTAAACATCAATTGAGGATTTCTTTGTCTTCTCACTTCCAAGTCTAGAAACCTAACCTGTTAGCTAAGCTGGCATCTTTTGTCTCTGGAGGAGGAGGAACATGATTTTTCTGGGGTTCAATGCCACCATTCCTCTGACTTAGGCTGTTGAATTCTAGCCCTTAGCCTTCTTACACCTGCTGATTAGCTCTGCTCTTTTAGACTTTTCCTCTCTGTTTTTCAGCTGGGACCGTTTCTGCACGAATCCCAAGAATCTTTCACACCTCCCTCCTAAGGGGACTGGACTGTCTCCTCTGTCTTACTAAGGATTTCTTCAATCGTCCCTTTATTTCTTGAAAACGCTTCTTGTATATTGGCTTGTTCCACTCTACTCTTGACTTCCTGTTATTCATCTGGCAGCTTTTCCTTAAGTGCCTTTTCCTGGAACCCTCTACTCTACCCAGCCCCTATTCATTCAGGGATCAATCTTAGGATTCCTCTTCTCCTTCAGACAGCTCATCTATTTAACTTTCAGAAACTATGCATACCAAGGAGAGCAAATTAGGTTTATATTCTATGCCTGAATCAAATAAATGGAAGTGGAGATTTGACATTGTGTAATGTACGTGCTAGGAATATTTTTCTCTTAAGATATGCTCTTGAACAAAGACAGGAACAAACTTGCAGCTGAACACCCTGGCATTTTATGTACTTCCCAATGCTTTACCAAGCTACTTTCTTGGAGAGAACTGTCTGTACCCAGAATGGCTAGTCCATGGGCTGAGGACACAGAGGGCAGGTTCAGGTGGGTCTCACCTGCCTTTTTTCCTCCTTCCCATTATGTCAGGCACCTTCAGGTCCTGAAACTTACCTGTGGCAAAGTTGGTGACTTTTGTCACTGTAGAAGGAGAAACAGAAATTTTCTAAGAGTTCAGTGCCTTCACTCTTCTCTAGCTAATGAGAATACAGTACTGTAAACCTCTAAAAGCTGTCCAATCATCTGCTCCATTTTAATTTGATTCTAGGGCCACAGAAAGAAACCTAATTTTGCTTCGTTCGTGTGAGACCAATTGTCAAATTTTAATGAGTGTTTTATTTTCACTAAAGAATTTTCCCACTTGTCTAATTTGGAGAGTTCCATTGAGATGATATAAAAATCTGTTTAATGTGAGTCATTCCACAAAACTCCCCTAACATCTCTATCGAGTGCCTACTCTTCTCATTTAGGCTTCTAATGTGATATTTCTCCAGATCTTCTCATTCCTGAAGGATAAATTCAGTTTGTTTATGAAAATGAATAAAACTAGTTTCATTACAAAAGTGGTCATTGGGGATGGTAGAGATGGCTCGAAGGTTAAGAGTGCTTACTGTTCTTACCGGTTTGGTTCCCAGCAACACTGTGGGTTCAACAACTGCCGGAAACTCTCCTACAGCAGATCCACTTCCCTTTATGGCCTCATTAGCTGCCACATGCACTTGATGCTCATCAGCTCATGCAAACACGCATGCATATAAATTAAGTATGTATATTTTTAAAAGTTGTCACCACAGTGTCTCAGTTTTGGTGTACTAGGCTTGCCTGTTGCTCTTCTTTCCATATTACTAAAAGCAGTGAGAATTCATATGACCTCTACTACACAAAGGTGAAAATCATGGCTCTGTGGTTTTGCTGGGAGAACCCATGTGATCCCCACTCTTAATGCAGAAATGAGGAGTTTGGGGCAAGATTCAAACTGAAATTTTTTTATTTTCAAAACGGAGTCTAGAAAATAATTTCCTTTATTTCTCAGCCTGTGATTTTTCCAACTACACCCAAAATATTCTTGGCAGAGTATTGGGTGAACACATCAATTTCAGTAAAAGAATTTCAGGGACCAATCATAGCAATCCATCTCATATAATAAAAACTTCCTTCCATCTTGATTTTACTTACTCTTTCCCTGTAAGATAAGAAGGCTTAAAGACTACATTTCTTTTTTTTTTTTTATTTAAAAATTCTTTTTTTAGTTTATATTATTCCAAAATATGCATATATACATTGCACAAACATAAATCAAAATTACAATTCTGAAAATAAACTATAGGTTTGTTCATAAACCACATTAGAAAATTTCACATTTAACTGTAAGTTGCAGCAGGTAAAATATGTGTAACTTTACATTTTTTTAGCATATGAATGCATATCTTCCATCCATATAAGTAATTACAATGTGTGAATACAAGTGGTCGGACAATTCTAGAGCCCATAAGATCGTCACATTGGAATCGCACAGTTGCTTTCAGATACATGAAATATAATAATAAAAAGTTGCTCAGTTTGGCCTGCCAACTGGGGATTTGGTGTTAGCATCCACAAATGAGGGTTACTTCACTTGGCATAATGGCTTTCGAGTTCCATCCATTATCCAGCAAAGCTTCATGATGTCACTTTCTTTTCCACTGCATAGAATCCCTGGCCTGTAGATGTACCACATTTTTGTTATCCAGTCAGTTGAGGCGCATTGGGTTGGTTTCCAGCTCTTTGATATGTGAGGGAGCTGCAATAAATATAAGCTGTGCCCTGTATCTTTGTGGTGCGAGCGTTTGGGGCTTGGTCCGGTGTAGGCTCATTTTTTGAGTCTTTTTAAGGGTTCTCAACACTACTTTCCACAGTTAATTGTACGTTTACTTCCACCAGCAGTGGACGAGTGATCCCCTTTCCCCACAATCTCTCCAGCTTTTGGTATCATTTGGTTTTTTTTTGTTTTCTGATCTTGGCTAGTCTTCTTGGAGTGAGATGCTACCTTCTTAGTGTGGTTTTAATTTGCATTCCTTATTATTAATGATGTTGAGCACTTCTAGATGTTTCTCAGCCATCTTCCTTCCTTTTTACTGGTGAAGTCTCTGTTCATTTTCTTCACTCCATCTTTTAGTAGGTCATTTGTCTTCCTACTTAATTGTTTTTTAATTAGCTCTCTATTCTGGATGTTAAATGCTCTGTCAGATATACCAGTGGTGAATAGGTTTCCTCCCACCCTGGGTTTCTCTTCCACTTCCTTATTGTTTTCTTACACTGTACAAAAGCTTTTGAGTTCGATGACATCCCACTATGGCTCAGTGGTTAACGAGCACCGACTGCTCTGCAGCTAACATCCATCTTTCAGTCACTCATTTAATCAACTTGATTGACCATACAAGCCCCCCCTGCTGGCTGGTCGGGCTCCTGAGCTGTGTGGGTTGGGCACCACTGCTGAATGGTTTTTACATGAAGGATGCTTGTACTCCCACACATTATCACCTATTGTTAAAAAAACTGAAAACAAAACAACACAAAAAAGCAGAGAAAAATACAGAAAACTTACGGCAGAATAGGCACATCTGCAATGGGTAGGGGGGTAGGTTATTTCATACAACATTGGGTTACCAATAAATACTTAAACCTAATAACTAGGATGTATTTATGAAGTTGAATAGTTACAACTGATTTGAGGATATATATTTATAATGGCATGTCTTCATAAATATAGAGTGTAAAATAAAAAATCCTTATTAATTCCTGGGGAAACCTATTACCACTATTTTCCTAATATATGGATGTCCAAACATTTTTACTCTTAGACATAAAGTATTTAAAAGATAAGGAGAAAATAATAGTAAAATCAAATATCCAACCAAACCAGGTGTGATTAATTGATAGAAATGTAGTCTTTAAAGCCTTCTTATCTTACAGGGAAAGAGTAAGTAAATCAAGATGGAAGGAAGTTTTTATTATATGAGATGGATTGCTATGATTGGTCCCTGAATATCTCTTTTACTGAAATTGATGTGTTCACCCAATACTCTGCCAAGAATATTTTGGGTGTAGTTGGAAAAATCACAGGCTGAGAAATAAAGGAAATTATTTTCTAGACTCCGTTTTGAAAATAAAAAAATTTCAGTTTGAATCTTGCCCCAAACTCCTCATTTCTGCATTAAGAGTGGGGATCACATGGGTTCTCCCAGCAAAACCACAGAGCCATGATTTTCACCTTTGTGTAGTAGAGGTCATATGAATTCTCACTGCTTTTAGTAATATGGAAAGAAGAGCAACAGGCAAGCCTAGTACACCAAAACTGAGACACTGTGGTGACAACTTTTAAAAATATACATACTTAATTTATATGCATGCGTGTTTGCATGAGCTGATGAGCATCAAGTGCATGTGGCAGCCTAATGAGGCCATAAAGGGAGATGGATCTGCTGTAGGTAGAGTTACAGGCAGTTGTGAACCACCATGTGGATGCTGGGAACCAAACCTGTAAGAACAGTAAGCACTCTTAACCTTCGAGCCATCTCTCCATCCCCAATGACCACTTTTGTAATGAAAACTAGTTTTACTCATTTTCATAAACAAACTGAATTTATCCTTCAGGAATGAGAAGATCTGGAGAAATATCACATTAGAAGCCTAAATGAGAAGAGTAGGCACTCGATAGAGATGTTAGGGGAGTTTTGTGGAATGACTCACATTAAACAGATTTTTATCATCTCAATGGACTCTCCAAATTAGACAAGTGGGAAGATTCTTTAGTGAAAATATCATTAAAATTTGGAAATTGTCTACACTAACGATAGCAAATTAGGTTTCTTTCTGTGCCAGATCAAATTAAATGGGAGCAGATGATTGGACAGCTTTTAGAGGTTTACAGTACTGTATTCTCATTAGCTAGAGAAGAGTGAAGGCACTGAACTCTTAGAAAATTTCTGTTTCTCCTTCTACAGTGACAAAAGTCACCAACTTTGCCACAGGTAAGTTTCAGGACCTGAAGGTGCCTGACATAATGGGAAGGAGGAAAAAAGGCAGGTGAGACCCACCTGAACCTGCCCTCTGTGTCCTCAGCCCATGGACTAGCCATTCTGGGTACAGACAGTTCTCTCCAAGAAAGTAGCTTGGTAAAGCATTGGGAAGTACATAAAATGCCAGGGTGTTCAGCTGCAAGTTTGTTCCTGTCTTTGTTCAAGAGCATATCTTAAAGATGAAAATATTCCTAGCACGACATTAACAACTGTCAAATCCTCCACTTCCATTTAATTTGATCAGGCATAGAATATAAACCTAATTTGCTCTCCTTGGTATGCATAGTTTCTGAAAGTTAAATAGATGAGCTGTCTGAAGGAGAAGAGGAATCCTAAGATTGATCCCTGAATGAATAGGGGCTGGGTAGAGTAGAGGGTTCCAGGAAAAGGCACTTAAGGAAAAGCTGCCAGATGAATAACAGGAAGTCAAGAGTAGAGTGGAACAAGCCAATATACAAGAAGCGTTTTCAAGAAATAAAGGGACGATTGAAGAAATCCTTAGTAAGACAGAGGAGACAGTCCAGTCCCCTTAGGAGGGAGGTGTGAAAGATTCTTGGGATTCGTGCAGAAACGGTCCCAGCTGAAAAACAGAGAGGAAAAGTCTAAAAGAGCAGAGCTAATCAGCAGGTGTAAGAAGGCTAACGGGCTAGAATTCAACAGCCTAAGTCAGAGAATGGTGGCATTGAACCCAGAAAAATCATGTTCCTCCTCCCCAGAGACAAAAGATGCCAGCTTAGCTACAGGTAGGTTTCTAGACTTGGAAGTGAGAAGACAAAGAAATTCCCAATTTGATGTTTAAGTGAAAGAAGCACTGTTCAGAATAAAGATGAGTAGCCAGAATAAAGGTGAGTAGCCACACCTCCTAGCACTTGGGAGGCAGAGGCAGGTGAATCTTGATGAGATGGAGGCTAACCTGCTCTACGTAGTGAGTTCCAAGCCACGGGGAGACCTTGTCTCACAAAGATACCCCCACACACACACGCACACACAAAAGGACAGAAGTAAAAGTTTAGGAAGAGGGACCAAGAAGTTTGTGGAGAAACAAAAAGATCTAATGCAAAGAGTGAGGAAAATAACAAGACAACGCCAGCCACCGAGTTGTCAGCCAGGGCTGAATAGGAAGCAGGAGCTTTGTGTGGTTTATTCAAAGGGAAGCCAAACTGCTTACTCACATTACCTTCCTATTGCAACATTTACCTATCTGCAGGTAAGCACTGAACAAGTGGTGGGGTGGCTCAGTCATCACAGGTGGGGTTTATCAGGCCAGAGTAAGACAGCGGGGAGACAGAGACCGGCAGAGATAAAAGCAACTTCAGAATATAATAATTTTATACAAGTATGGCCTCTGAGTTAGACAAGGATGGTAGAAACAATAAGGTAGGCTTCTAGGAAACAGGAAAATGCTGAGGCAGTTCTCTTCAAAGGTGTAGATGGCATTCAGAACTTTGACGGTAGCATTATTTGAGCCTGTGAGCTGTTAGGAATGGAAGTGTCACTTAATGGGATAAATGGAAGAGTTTGAAGCCAATGTGGTTTCTGAAGATGACGAGTTGCAGGGGGGATTGCGAGTATGCAACTCTGACAAAGAGTAAAGGAAAAGATCCGGGCTGGAGAGATGGCCTAGCGGTTAAGAGCACTGACTGCTCTTGCAGAGGACCTGGGTTCGATCCCCAGCACCCACATGGCAGCTGAGAACCATCTGTAACTCCAATTCCAGGAGAACTCCAGTTCCAGGGGAATCCGACACCTACTTCTGACCTCCGAGGGATTGCATGACATGGGTGCCCTAACCTACATGCAGACAATACATTCATACACATAAATAAAAAAAAAAAGATTGATGAAGAAGCAGTAGATATAGGACCAAGACACTGGCCTATTGGTTGGGACAGTCACTGGATGCTGATGTCACAGAGGAAGAA
Source organism: Rhizomys pruinosus (assembly GCA_009823505.1). Taxonomy (NCBI): domain Eukaryota; kingdom Metazoa; phylum Chordata; class Mammalia; order Rodentia; family Spalacidae; genus Rhizomys; species Rhizomys pruinosus. Next base: position 80,134 of record VZQC01008434.1, on the reverse strand, counting down.
GATATGAGCTGAAGGGAAGCCAAAGGCTGTAATAAAGAAGTTTTCAATGAGTTGTGGAGAGAGGCCAGGAACTACAGCAATAAGAGGGAAAATGACTGTCCTGATCTGTGTCTGTGTGTCTCAGTCACCTCTGTCCTTCCACCATGTCCCCAAGTCTCTCATATGGAAAACTTCAAGAGATTCCCTTCCCCTTTAGCCAGAAGCCTCTAAGTAGGCTGGAGGGAAGATGGCTCTTGTTCTTATTCCCCAAACTGTATCGTGTTGGATGAAGATAACTGATCCCAGAAACCTCCAACCAGGTCCTGGAATCTGGTACCAGCTTTGTATCCTCCCCTCAGAGGTTCCACTCCCATCCCCTCCACTTAAGCCTCCTGCTTAAGTTCTCTGCTTCCTTCTTAGATCTTTGCAAATGGGCTGTTTCTAAAAACATCCCTTGGATTTTCCTACTTTGAAAATGCTGTATGTTTGCTTGACAGGACTCTGACCAATAACCAGATAGAACAGATTCTATGAGGATAAAACAGAAAAGACCTATCAGTCCAGAAGTGACGGTGAGAAATAAGAACTTCCCCTTTGGCCTGGTTTTAGTCTTTATGATCCACAAGAGAAGGTGAGCAACAGAGCAGAGGCAAGGTAGCAGGCCCAGGAGGGGTTGGAACAGAAAACAGAACATCAAGCTAAAGAGAATTAGTCTCTAGCCTTAGTCTTTAGCTTGATGTTACTCTCTGTACATCCTGTTCTGTTTCTCAACCCTCTCTTTTATCCCAAACCTTCCAGAATTCCTATTCTATGCTTGGCTAGTACTTATCTGCCTTATTCAGCTTGGGGTGTTGGACATGGGTGTCTGGTTTACTAAGTTTCTGACTTGCTTAAGGCTGGTTACCAGTACTTCCTTGACTACTACTTGCCTTTTTTTTAATAGTTTTACATCTAGGGAGATGGATTTTGTTCCAAGATGAATAATGTCCCAAGGATTTCTTATGTTTAGTTTTCATGATATTTCGATGACATGCTGGACTTATATTTTGAAAGCAGTGCTCAAGCATGGTAAGACTTTGAATGCTGTTGGGATTGATAGGTATGTTCTTCACAAAAGACAATGTGATTTGGAGTGAGTCAAGCCAAAAGTTCATATGCTGAATGTATCCTAAAATGTATGTAACCCTAAATTTCAAATGAACCTATAGCCATCAATGAGATGAAATTTTGAGATGGGACCTATGGAAGACTGGGTGTCAATAAAGTCTTGAGGATGTGGCTCTAATGATGGAATTAGTGCCCTTACCAGAAGAGGAAGAGCCTCTGTCTACCATGTGCAGACACAGTGCAAAGAGAGCTCTCAAAAGCCAGGAAGGAAGTCCTCATGAGAAACCAAATCTACCAAGACCGTAAGTTTGGACTTTCCAGATTCTAGAACTATGAGGAATAAATAACAGTAGTTACTGTAAGCTATATAATCACTTATTATTTTGTTACAGATTTCCAACCTTAAGAAGAGGGATAAGTACTAGCCAGTCCTTGAGCAACAACTACGGAAGGTGTAGTGTCAAGGTTTGGGATAAATGGGAGGGTTGTAAAACAGATTAGGATTGACAGACAAGAACAACAAACGTATTTCAGGTTAAAGTGAATGTCTGCAGAGGTTTAGGCTTCTGGGGACAAGTAGTTTTACTTTTTTGTCTTATAGATTGATGGTCTTTGGGTATAGTATTACAAGTGATCCCAAACACTATGGTGGTTATTGTTACTAGTTGTTTGTGTTATACACAGTTTTTCTAGAAGCAAATAGCAGCCTCATGCCTCTAGGCATTGATCAATGGTCTAGCTACAAGACAGGCTTCTGAAAAGACTGTTTAGAAAATGATCAAAAGCTTATTAAGATAGAAGAGATGAGAATGTGTTTAAAAGCTGATAGAAAAGAATTCAGGACAACACAAAGGATCAAAGACACAGAAGGGAGAAGGTAAGCGATGATAAGAAGTGGAAGTAGCTGAGGAACAACAGACCCTGGACATGTGTGATGGGACAGGCCTCTTCTGTATACTGACACTGGTACCATTTGACAACTGAATCTACATTTCACCTTGATCATGTCTTGTGATTTATTTTACATACTAATTACCCTCTAGGAATTGTGAATGGTCCACTGAAGTGATAAATTCTGTGACGGACCGATCTGCAACCTATTCTATGCCCCTTGTTCACCACTTGATTTTCTCTGAGATATCCTATTTTTCCTTTGGGCCATTATGAAAGTTTACCAATGGGTTTTAACTTGAAGCAGAACTGTGCAAAACTGCATGACTTCCAAGTAATCTAAACATTCAAGTTAGGAGATAAGTATCTATTCTAAGTCCTTCAACTACCCAGGCCAAGAAATCTCCATGCTGTGGATGGAGGAGGGACCCTTGAGGTCCAGCCCCTACAGAAGGAGCTATTGGCAGTTGATACACATCCTTGGGGGATATGCCCACTGATAGAGTACTCATGCCTCAGCAGATGGCTGCACATCCATGTCCATATGGGAAATGCTAATTAGACTCAGGGAGTTATTATAGTAAAAAACATGACATGAAGTTGAGAGGGACTGGTATGTGGTGGGGACACCAAGGGACAGGGAGAGGTGCCATAGTGGATGGTTATGATCAATATACATTGTATAAATGCATGAAACTTCTAAAGAGTCTTTTTCAAAGCCAATTTTTATTGAAGCTTTATGCATTTCATACAAAATTTCCAATCGAATCCAAACCCATTCCCCGTTCCGTGCTTCCCGACCCCACCAGAGCTCATGCATTCTGCCAAACATGTTTTTCATCTTTTTCTCGGTCTCTTTTAAATTTTTCAATGCAGGGCTTTACTATTTCAAGGAGAAGTTCACCGTTTCAGTCAGTTCTTTGACCCAGTATTTTTGTTGTTGTTGTTGTTGTTGTTCCTTCCAATTTGCATCACTCCAAAATATGTATATATGCATGCCACATATATCATAGGTTTTAGCATCTTCAGCTTGATTTTTTTTCTTTATTAGGCTGAAAGATATCATGTTTGAAGGCTCCTCTTTGGCAAGCCCAAACCACCTTGTGCTCCACCCTTCCCATTGGTCACCATATGAGGTCCAGTAAGCACCATCTCCTGTCTTGATCTTCCTGTACTGGTCTCCATGATACAGCCTGGGTAGTCCAACAATGGCAGTCTATACTCTGAAGAGGCTGAAAGCCCAGTAGTAGCTCAGTCCAAAAGCTGGATGTCTCAGCAGTCCCCATCTGGCACTGAAGGTTTAGAAGATTCTTGGAGAGACATGTGTCTTTAGTTCTTATTGGAAGATTGTGAAAAGCTGTGTCTCATGTCTTTGAAGGATGGCAAAAGCAGTGGCAGCCACAGGGTAGATGCATTTGCCAGTAAGACAGGCAAAACAACTGTGCTCATTTTTTTTTCTTTTTACTAAGAACTCCTCAAGCTTTATTACCTGGACGACAATTTCTCAGGTCTTACTGATTATTTCTGGTTATACTTTTTCTTAAGATGTCTAAGTATCACAACATTTAGCCAGATTAACCAAGATTTTTTTTCCGAAGGTCAGTTGAGGATCTGGTCCTCAGTGATCACGTCACAGGTTTTTTTTTTGGGGGGGTGGGAGAAAGCCCCCTGGCTCTTTTTAGCTTTTCAGTTTACCAGTTCCATCCACTCAAGGACAAAGTCAGGTCTTGCTAGACCAGGCTTCCTTTTTGAAGCATGAGAAGACTTTCTCTTTATTATACGGACATGGCTGAAGTCACAAGTGATCTCCAAGACCTCCCTGCAGAGGAAGCTGGTGACTCAAATATTTGCAGGACATTTCAAGATTCCCCCATGCATAGTCCCCAGGGACTTAGCTGACCTCTGAGGGCAAGGAACAAAGTTATCCCTTAAGTCCTTTGGCCAAATTGGTCATGGGCATTAAATTGTCTTTAAGCATGCGAAGGGGTAAGTTACACCAGCCGTATACTTTTAACTACTGTGTAATATTTAGAAAAGGCTTGGAACAAAGCTCAAGAGCAGCCTTGTATAAGAAATACTAAGAAGCACTCCATAAATAAATACTGTGGTCAGATACAGTGTCTTGAGAACTAGTTTTTTTATCATTTTTTGATTTTATATTATTCTAAAATATGGCATAACATACCCTCCACCCATATGCCAAAAATTCCTAAGTCTGAAAATAATGGTAGTTTAATTCTAAAGCCAGTTAAGGAATTCACAATATAAGAGCAAGTTGTTTTCAGATCAAAGGAATACAACATTACTTAATGTTGCTCAGTTTGCCTACAAACTATGGTACTTGGTGCTATCATCCACAGATGAGGGATAAAATTCGTTTGTTTCTAGGACTGTGTTACTTCACTTAACATAAATTCTATCTAGTTCCATCCATTTACCTGCAATGTTCATGATGTCATCTTCTTTTTTATTGTTTTATTATATATATATATATAATATATATATATGATTATTTACAAACAAATCTAGACCCATGACCCTCCCCTACCCCCCACCCACCAGAGCTCATGCATTCTGCCAAACAAGTTTTTTCATCTTTTTCTCAGTCTTTCTCAAAATTCCTCAATATAGAAGTTGACTGTTTCGAGCAGAAGTTCACCGTTTCAGTCAATTCTTTGACACAGTCTTTTTGTGTGGTTTGTTGTGTTGTTGTTGTTGTTTCTTTCCAATATGCACCACTCCCAACTACTTGGACTAAAGCTCAAGGAGCCCTGCACAAGAAATGCAACTAGGTAATTGCTCCTAGCATCCACAGATGAGGGATCCATTTGTCGTTTGTTTTTTCTGGGACTGTGTTACTTCACTTACATGATATCCCTAGTTCCTCCATTTACCTGCAAAGTTCATGATGTCATCTTTCTTTACTGCTGGCTAGAACTCCATTGTGTAGATGTACCATTTTTCTATCCACTTGTGTGTTGAGGGCACTTGGGTTGGTTCCATCTCCTTGCTATTGTGAAGAGAGCTGAAATAAACATGGCTGTGCATGTATCTCTGCAGTAAGATAATCCTTGGGTACATACCCAGAGTGGTATGGCTGGGTCAGGTGGCAAGTTCATTCCAAGGTCTTCCAAGGGTTCTCCACACTGCTTTCCATAGTGGCTGTACAAGTTTACACTCCCACCAGCAGTGGATTAGTGTTCCCCTTCCCACACCTCTCCTTTACAGGCACTTTGTTCAATTGTTGTTTTCTTGATCCTACCCAGTCTTATTGGAGTTAAGACAATATCTTAAAGTGTGTTTATTTGCATTTACTTCCTTAATATTTAGGTGACATTGAACATCTTAAGATGTTTCTCAGCACTCTAATTCCTTACTTGTGAGTTTCTGTCAGCTCTTTGCTCCATCTTATTGAGTGGGTCATTTGTTTGTCTTTGCTCATTACGTTTTTGTTGAATGAGTGTTATAATTCTAGAAATCAATGCTTTGTGGAGATGTATTTGTGTGAAATTTTCTTTCCACATTCTTGGGTTTTCTTTCTTTTTTTTTTTTTTTATTCCTTATTTTTCTTTTGATTAGACTTTTGAGTTTAATGAGGTACCTTTGTCAATGTGTCGACCTTACTCTTGCGCAGCTGGCTGTCTGATTTAGGAAGTCTTTTACGTATGCTTAATTGTCTTGAGTCTGCTGCCGACTATTTCTATTTCTATCACCCTTCAGGAGTTTGGGTCCAAGTTGAGGTCTTTAATCCAACTGGAGTTACTTATTTGTACAGGGCGAGAGTAGAGGGTTTAAGTTTCAATTCTCTATCAAGTGGGGATCCAGTTTGCCAACAAGCTGACTTGCGGAAGGTGCGTCTTTCTCTCGATTTTGGATATTCTTGGCCCCCTTGTCAGATATGAGGTGGCTTGAAATTGTGAGATGGTGCTCAAGTTTGGATCTTCAGTTTTTCTTCCATTGGTCAACAGAGTTGGTTTTTGTGACAAGTACCAAGCTGTTTTTATGAATATATCCTTGTAGTATAGTTTTGAAGTCTGGTGTATAGAGATCCCCCTGTATTGCTCTTTTCACTCAGGTGTTGTTGGTATTCTGGGTCTTTTGTGCTTTCCAAATGGAATATTAAGACTTTTTCTAACTTGTGAAAAAGAAACTCTTGGGGATTTTAATTGGAATTGCCATTAATCTATCAAGAGCGTATGGGTAGAATGCGACACGTTTACTCTATTTAATTTTCCCAATCATGAGCATGGGAGGGTTTTTTCCATCTTCTGATGTCTTCTTCTCCTCTATCAAGGGCTCTTTAGAAATTTTTGTCGTAAGAGATCTTTGGTGTTTTGTTAGTGTTTGTTCACTAGGTAGTTTATGTGTTTGAGGCTGATTGTGAGTGAGAAGATCTCCTTAGATTCCTTCTCAGTTGCTTGGTGTTTTGGTAAAGTAATTTATGAAAGGCTTACTAAGTTTTTCTAGGTTAATGTTGTATCCTGCCACTTTACTAGAAGCCTCTTTAATCATGTCTAGGAGTTTTCTGGTGGATTTTTCACATCCCTTAGGTAAAGTACAAATCATTCTTCAAGGAAAAAGATAATTAGTACTTCCTGCTTGTCTTCGATCGAGACTCCTTTAATTTCCTTTCTTGCCTATTGCCGGCTTAGCAAGGGTTTCAGACTATATTGACAGAAGTGGTGACAGGGGGGCAGCCTTTGCTGAGTCCCTTACCTTTAAAGGGAATCTTTCTGTCATTTTCCTTCCAATTTAGGATATACTGGCTGTGGTTTTCCTGCATATGTCTTTGATTACATTGAGGAGTGATTCACTCCAATCCAATTCCCTCTAGGTTTAAGCATGAAGGGATGCTGGATTTTGTCAACAGGCTTTTCTGGCATCAATTGAGATGGTGGCCGGTTTTTGTCTCTTCAGTCTTTTATATGCTTGAATGAGATTTATTGATTTTGTATGTTAACCATCCTGCATCTGAGTATGAATCCAGCTTTGGTTCTATGAGGGATTGATTGATGTGCGGTCGGTAATGCAATTTGCCAGTATCCTGTTTAGAAATTTAGCATCTGTGTTCAGTTGGGAGATGGGTCTATAGTTCTCCTTTTAGTTGTATTGTTGCCTGGTTTTGGTAATAGTAGTGATGCTGGCTTCATAGAAGGAATTTTTGAGATTTCCTTCTGCTTTATCCTTTCTGAAACAAACTTAAGTATGATGGTTGTAAGCTCTTTTGAATGTTTTTGTGAATTCTGGCTGTGAAACCATCTGGGCCTGGGCTTTTTGTAGTTGGGAGGTTTCCCTTTTTGCATCTTCAATTTCTTCATGTGTAGGGTCTGTTAAGCTGTCAGTCTGCTTCTTCTTGTTCTGAGCTTTGGTTTGATTCAGGATTTCAGATATTCATCCGTTCGTCTAGGTTTTCCAGAACTTGGGATAGAATATAGTTTTTGAAGTATTCCCATGAGATTTTCTGGATCTTTTATTGTCTGTTGTGATATTCCCCTGTTCATCACAAATGTATTGACTTGGAGTTGTTACTCTCTTCTTTGTGTTAACTGGGGTAGAGGTCGACTATCTTGTTTATCTTTCAAAGAAGCACACTTTGGATTCATTGATTTGTTTGTATTGTTTACTTTGCTTCTATTCATTGATTTCGGCTCTTGATTTTTGTTTACTTCTTTTCCTGGTCTGTTGCATTATTAGGGTTCATCTGTTGTGTCTCTCAAGTGCTTTTAAGTAGCAGTGTTAGAATCATTCGAGCTTTGGCTGCTTTCTGTTGTTTCTAATGTAGGCAACCATGGGCTATAAACTTACCTCTTAGGACTGCTTTTAAGTATCCCATTCAGGTTTTATTAGCTTTATTACATCTTGTGGCAGTAGTGCAGGAATGCTTTATTTCTTTCTTGATCGCGTCCTTCACACCATTCATTATTCAGGAGCTGTCGTGTTTTAGTCTCCCAAGTTTCCTTGTAGATAGTAGGGCTTATCCTGCCCTTGTTATTGAGCTTGTTATTGCACTGTGGCCTCTGATAGAATGCATGGAAATTATTTCAATCTTTTTTGTATTTGGTGGAGGTTTCTTCTGTTCTTTTTTGTTTATTATTTGTGGTATGATTTGGAGAAAGTTCATGGCGTGCTGATTAGAAAGTGTATTCTCCTGTATTAGGGTGGGCATATTCAATAGATTATCTTGTGAGGTCTCATGTTGTTGGTTTATTTTGTTTCAGTTCAGATGTCATCTCTGTTTATTCTTTAATCCATTTACCTGCCAAAAGGGCCTCCAGTGGGCATGTGAGTAGTCCCCTACATCTTATTGAGTGTGTATGGGGTAATCTGGGCCTTGTTTGGAGGAGAAGTTGGTCTTTTATAATTAGTTTGGTGCACCAGAGTTTGGTGCATATATATCTAATAATTTTTTTTGAATTTCTGTAATTGTTCTTTAGATAATTGTAATGGCCTTCTTGTCCTCTTCTTATTTTCTTTTACTTCTGAAGTCTATTTTGTCTGTTATTAAAAATAGCAACACCTTCTTCTTTTAGTACCATTTTGCTTGGAATATTTATTTGTCCATCCTTGCAATTTAAGGGGGTTCCTGTCCTNATTTCTTTGCTTTCATTTTCTTTGGTTGGGTTGAAGTGACTGGGTTGGCGTGAGTGGGGGTCTGTGTCCGTTTCTTGGTTATCTTTTCAATTTTTTTTCGGTTTTTTTACTTTTTTTATTTAGGGGTAGTTTAGTTTTCTTATTTTTGTGTGCCGGGGTGGGTTCTTTTGTCTGGGTTTCTGTGTGTTTTCTAAAGATTACCTTAACTTTTGGTATTTCATTGATTTCTTTGTTTGTATTGTGTAATTTTGCCCTTTATTTTAATCTTGGGATTTCTGCTTCTGATTTTTTTTTGTTCATTGGTTTTTCTTCCGTGTGTTGTTCATTTATGGGTTTCTATTTTATGTTGTTATTTGTTCGATCTTTCAGTAGCTGCCTTTGATGATGCTTAGTGTTAGATTCATTCATCTTTTTTTTTCTTTGGTGCTTTCTTTTCTCCTGTTCTGGATCTTAAGCCGTATTGGCCAGGTCCCCATGGCTTATATATTCTATTTATCCTCTTATGATTTGATGCTTTAAATTGTATTCCTCAGTTATGTTTTTGTTGGTGTTTATGGTATTAGTATTGTCATTCAAGTTCGCAGGAATGCTTTTTTTATTTTCTTTCTATGTATGATTCGTATTCCTTCACTCTGCATTCTATTATTCAGGAGTGTGTCGTTTGTTCTCAAGTGTTTCTTGTAGATAGTAGGGCTTATCCTGGGTTGATAGTGAGCTTTTATTGCACTGTAGTCTGATAGAATGCATTGAAATTATTTCAATCTTTGTTTTTTTAGTTTGTGGAGGTTTCTTCTTGTTTCCTAGTATGTGTGTTTGATTTTGGAGAATGTTCCATTGTGCGTGCTGATTAGAAAGTGTATTCTCTGGTATTAGTGGGTGGAATTTTAATAGATTATTTTTGTCCGAGGTATCATTGTGTTTTGGTGTATTTTGATGTCTAGTCTAGATGTCTCTCTGTTCTATTTTTATCCCGTTGACCTGCCAAAGGGCTCAGTGGGGCATGAAGTCCCCTACTATGAGTGTATTGGGAGTTAGTGTGTGCTTGTATCTGGAGAATTGTCTTGATATAAGGTTGTGTCTTTGGTCATCCAGTAGTTTTGGTTGCATATATATTCATAATTGTGAATATTTTCCTGGTGAATTGTTCCCTTTGATAATTGTAATGGCCTTCTTGTTTTTCATTCTTATTTTTCTTTTACTTTGAAGTCTATTTTGTAAAAAACTAGAAACCTGCTTACTTAATAAATTATGTTGATAACACCATTTGCTTGGAATATTTTTTTTCTCATCCTTTGCAATTTTTACGGGTGGCTTTCCTGTCCTTGATTAGTTGTAAGTTATGCGTTTGCTGTAAGACTAGCTAGTATTTATTTTTGGGTCTGTTTTTCCTTAATCTTCCAATATATTCAACTCCAGCTCTACTGTCCTTTTTTGACTTGGCACACTTTGTTTTGTACTAATATTTATAGGTTCTAGTAGTGTTTGTGTTTCTGTCCTTTATTATCAATTCTGCGTTTTGTGGTCTAGTGTTTTTACTTCTGTCAGGTAGGTCTTTTATTTAATTTCTCTTTCATAGGCGCCCTCTGTGGGATACGTTTCTTCCTTTTCTTTTGTCCTTTTGCAATGCTTTTTTCATATTTTTTTTCTACAATGTGACCTGGGTTGGTTTTTCTCGTGACATGCTATTTTCTTTTCTCTATCTTGGGGACTTTATGTCATTGGAATGAGATTTTTCTTCTTCTCCTTCAACTGTATTTTATCGGACTTGTTTTTGCTTGTTGTCGGGTATGAGTTTAACTGGGGGTTTTGGCATCTATTGTCTTTTAATGCTGGGAATGCTTTGCTACATCGTTTCCTTTGTTTGCTTTTCATATTTTTTTGGTGACTGAGTTGGAGTCAGTTTTTATTTTATTTTTGATAGGTTTTCCCCGTTTGTAGGTGATCTTTTTTTCGTCGTTGTGGATTTCAGATTTTTTTGTGTCTTCGTTTGTTGGGTGTTTGATTGTGTGTATTATAAATGTAGTTAGGTGGGGGGTGAGTTTCTTTTTCTTGGTTTAGTCTATTTTGGTTGCTTCATGTGCTTTCTTTCTAGCTTTGGTAATGGGTTTGTTTCTTTTTTGTGAAATTTGGGGAAATTTTTCATTTATTACTGTCTGTGAGTTGAAGATATAATCAATACCATTCTCTTGGGATTCTTCTCCTTCCTCTGTCCCTATGATGTGGAGGATGTGGAGGTTTGATCTTTTCATACTGTCCCACATTTCCTGGTTGCTCCACTCTTGTGTATTTTAAAATTTTTCATAATCTTTACTTGAGGTTTTTAGTTGTTCTGTGTTATCTTTCAGGTCTGATATTCTTTTTTCTGCTTCTTCCATTCTACTTCTGAGGCATTTTCCCACCCTTTCCTCTTTATTGGATGAGTGTTTGATTTCCTTTTTCATTTCATCCTATGATTTCTTTAGTATTTCCACTTCCTTTTGGAGCTTCTCAATCTCCTCCTGTAGCTCCTTGATTTGCTGGTTGGTTTCCTTTTTTATTTCAGCATGGGATCTTTTCCATGTTTCCACTTCTTTCTGGAGTTTGTCATTCTCTCCATTTACTTCTTTCCAAAGTTTGTCATTCTCTCCCTCTAGGTCCTTCTTGAGTTTTTCATTCTCTCTCCTTAGTTCTCTGACTTGTTCTTTATATTATTTGCTTTCTTTGAGTATCTCTGCAATTGTCCTTCTAAGATTTGTGTCCTGGGTTACCTTTAGGGAGATCTCAATGAAGGCATCTCCTATAGGGTTGGTAGAGTTTGGTGTGGAATTATTCTGTGCTTTTCCCACGTTGTTCTTTCATTGTGCTTTTGGTATGTGGGTTTCTTTTTGTTTGTATTCTGATGTGAATCTTAAATGTCTCTTCACTGGGTTGAAGGCTTGCTTTGGTTGCTTCCTTCAGATGCCTTCATTTTTTTCTCCTTGTTAATGGAGTTTTGAATTGTCTAGGTTTCAGGATTTCAATTTTGGTTATATATTGGAAGTCTAACTCACTCTTCCCTTTCTGTTCTGAAGGTTCTCCAAAAACCAGGTAGGTAACAACCCACTTGGTACCCTGTTGAGCACTGTGCTCACTCTGTTTCCTGCCAGCCAGTTTCTCTAGGTTATTTGTAGCTCCCTCAGCAATTCCAGTTGGGGGGGGGGAATGCCTCACTTAGGCTGCATCCCGGTACTCTGTGCTTCAGGTGGTCCTGCAAAATCCCCTGATCAAAGCTCTGTGCACTCAAGACTCACAGTGGCAACAGGCCCACCATTTATACCAGTTAACAGGGTGACTCTGCTCCCACAGCCACACAAGACAATGATTCAATTATCGAACAATCCACCTGCTGAAGTCCAGCCCCTACCTGTGCTTCAGGTGGTCCTGTGAAATCCCCCATCTAAGCTCTGTGCACTCAAGTCTCACAGTGGCAGCAGGCCCACCTTTTATCAAGAATTTTTTTTAATTTAAAATTTCTCCATGCTGTGATGATGCTAAATATCAGAACCTCCTATAAGGGAAGGGATGTATAAATGCTAGCTTTCCAAATACTGTGCCATGAAGCTTCTTGTAAACTATAATTAAGTATCCCCTAATACTATTAACTAAGGAGCCATTATCCACTTGAAACTCCATGAAAATTATTGAAGAGCCAAAATTCAAAAGATCATACATTTAACAAAATGAAATGTAGAAAAGTGGTATTTCAGGTCAGAAACCTCGTCCAAAGTAAATCTGAACAGATCCCATTGAGGCTCCAGTGAAGAAAGGTTTCAACTCACATGGAATACAAAACCATCGAGTCTCTGACATCAGGGAAATGATTCAAAACAGGTTTGGTGTTAGGGAGAAAATAGTAAAACGCAAGCCAGGAAAGGACAAAAGAATGATCTATGATGAATAAATAGGAACTCTCCAAGACGTTGAAGTGTGACAGTTCTGTCAACATGATACAAACTAGAATTACCTGAGAAAAAGAGTGTCGATAAGGAATTATCTAGAGCAGGTAGGTCTGTGGGAATGCCTGTGAGGAATTTTCTTAATTGAATTAACTGATGAGGGTAGACTCATCCTGAATGTAGTCAGCACTATTTCATAGGCTGGGCCCTGGACTGTACAAAAGTGGAGAAAGCGAGTGAGCATTAGTAGGCATGAACGCATTCATTTTCTCTCTGCTCTTGACTGTGACTGTGACCAGCCACTTCAAGTCTCTGCCTTGACCTTCCCATGGTCATAAAAGGTGTGACATAGAATTATGAACCAAATAAAATCTTTTTTCTCTTTAGGTGGCTTTTATCAGTGTATTTTATTATAACAGCAGAAATGCAACTAGGACACCAAGGGTTAGAGAAAGAAATACCAGTTTTGGAGAACAGAGTTGGAGAGCCCACAAATTGAGAGAAATGGGGAAGGTCCTGGCCCCATCCATTGGAGGCCCCTCCTCTGAGCAACAGACTATTTCCAAATGATTTCTGGAGTCAACAATATTAATATTCTACCATTGCTTCAAAGGAAATGCCATGAGGAACGATTTAGGGATGGAGCTACTAGTATATAGGAATTGATCATGTTTCCATGCTACAATGACTCAAACACACAAAATGCATCCAGTAAACCCTACAAATAACTTGATTATTGCATATCTCCCAGGATTTTTCTTTGGAATCACACATGTTCCACCTAGGGGGAAAAGTGAAAATGACCTAAGAGAATACAGGTTTCCATATTACTCCTGAGAATCAGAGATGTTGAAAGGAAAAGATGAAGCTGGTTCCATAGACAATGAGACTGATGGGCACAGTGGCAGTTAGCCCAGGGTGGGTAATTTGTGCCTGTGGATGGTTCTAAAGAATATTAGTCAACATTGGGATGCAGCCTTACATAGCTTAATGTCTCCACAGTGGGATTAATCTGGCTCAGCATCCAAATCTCTGAATTTCACAAAGTCCATTCTATTTTTAATTATTAATTTTTAGATAGTGTACAAATAAATTTCATTATTGTGTGTATATATATATATATATATATATATATATATATATATATAATTGTATAGCTCATATTCGCCCCCACCTCCTTCCGGAATCCTTCCTCCTCATTCCTGCTGGATCTCCTTCTGTTTTCAGAATAAGTAAATAGATAGATAGTTAAATAGATCCACATGAGAGAAAACAGACAATATTTTCTCTCTTGCTTCCAACTGGCCTCTCCTGTTTTGCCCATCCCCCTCCCTTTAGATCCGTTCCTCTCTCCATAGTCTTTCTTCTAATTCATATTAGACAAAGCCTGTTCTTAAGTTCTTAAGGATTCTTCCACACTCTCTTGGCCAATCAAAGAATCTGGGCATCTTCCACATGTCAAATGTAGCTTCACTGCCAAGAAAGGAGGAGTCTTGATATCCAGCCTCCATGATGCCACTACTCACCTCTTTCTCTGATACTTCAAACTGCCCTCCAAGTCTCAGTAAAATAAAAACTTCCATTGGGCGTGGTGGCACACACCTTTAAATCCTAGCACTTGGGAGGCAGAGGCAGGTGGATCTTTGTGAGTTCAAGGCCAGCCTGGTCTACAGAGTGAGTTCCAGGTCTGCTGGGGCTACAGGGGGACCCTGTTTTAAAAAGACCAAAATAAATAAATAAAGAAAGAAAACCTTCCCTGCCCTGAATCCAGATTCAGACATTTGTAACCAGCCCCAGAGAGCCAGTAGGCAGATCCCATGTGGTGCAGCGGTCCTGTGAGTTCCACTCTCCCAGAGAGAGCTCATAACTAGCTGAGAGTAGTATTAGCTGGTCCCCCCAGTACAAAATCAGAAGTGAGAACCTGAAGCCTAGACCAACCAGTCTTTCATGACTAATAAGAAGACAACGAAGACACCTAAAGAATATAAACAAAGGCAGTCTTCAATTCAACAAAGAAACACTTGAGCTTCATACCAGAATCATAAACAACAAAAGAAATCCACATGCCAAAATCATAATGAAAAAACAATAATGTGAAAAACCCAAATAATGTCTCCACTAAATACCATCAATCCTGTAGAAGAGGGCTAGAATGAGGAACCCCTAGATGTAATGCAGGACACAGAATTTAAAAGAACTATCATAGACATGGATCAAAGAATTCATGGAATTTAAAGAACACGCAAACAAATCAAAGTACTAAGAGAAAATAAGGATAAAAGAAGATAATGATAAACTTCATACTGAATTCACAAAAGAGAAAGAAATACTGAAGAAGTCTCAAGCTGAAATGAAAAAGGAAGGGGAATACTCAATAATCCACCTGGAAATGACAGGAGAAAGCCTCAGTAACAATGAATGAAATAGAAAACAGAATATCAAGACTGAAAGATAAAGTGGAAGAACTGGACTGCTAAAGCTAAGATTATGAAAATTTAAAAAAAGAAAACAACAACACAGGAATGGAACAATCAGAAAATGTGGGACACCATGAAAAGACTAAACCTACCCATCATAGGTATAGAGGAAGGAAGAGAACCTCAGGATAATGGCATTGACCAGATCTTCAACAGGACCATAGAATAAAAGTCCCCCAAATTAAGTAAAGACATACTCATACGAATACAAGAAACACATAGAACACCAAATAGACAGGACCAGAAAAGAAATTCCCCATGTTATTCCATAGTAAAAACATTAGATGTTCAAAACAAAGAGAGAATACTGAAAGATGGAGGGGCGGGGGGATTTCACATATAAATTGAAAACCCATCAGAATTACAGCTGACTTTTCAATGCAAATAATGAAAGCCAGAAGAGCTTGGACCAAAGTATCCCCAGTTCTAAATGACTATAGATGCCAACCCAGAATATTTTACCCAGCAAAAATGTCTAATTTGAAGGAGGAGAAAGGAAAATCTTTCATGACATAAGTAGGGTGAAAGAATTCATGTCCAGAAAACCAGCCCTTTGGAGAATACTTGAAGCAATACAAAGAGTAGAAGAAAGGACCGACTATACCCAAGCAGCAACAGAAAGTAGTTCATGAAGGTTTAACTGTGGAAATACAAACTTAGACCAAGAATATAAATAGAAACTAAAATGATAGGAAGCAATATACATCTCTCAATAACTTTAAACAAAAATGAATTGAACTCTCCAATCAAGAGGCATAGACTAGTAGAATGTATTAAGAAACAAAATCCATCCTTTTCTCTTGTCCACAAGAAACACATATCACTTTCAAGGACAAGGACTATCTTAAAGTAAAAGGGCAGAAAAAAATATTCCAAGAAAATGGCAGGCAAGAGTTGCTATATTAATATCAGACAAAATAGACTTTGAACCAAAACTAATCAGAAGAGATGAAGAGGATCATTTCATTCTTATCAAAGGAGCAATTAACCAAGAAGATATCACAACCACAAATATATATGCACCAAACTCTGGTACACCAAAATTTATAAACATAATTCTACAGGACTTTAAGGCACAGATTAATCCCAACACACTAGAAGTAGAGGACTTCAGGAACCTACTGTGTCCATTAGACAGTTCAACTGGATAAAGAATAAACAGAGAGACATCTGAACTGAACAATACCATACACCAAATGGACCTAACAGAATCTACCAATTCTTCCACCCAAGTACCAAAGAACATATTTTCTATTCAGCATCCCATGGAACTTTCTCCAAAATTGACCACATACTCTTGCACAGAATAAACTTCAACAAATAAAAAAAAATGAAATAATCCATGCATTCTGTTAGACCACAATGCAATAAAGCTTAATATCAACAACAGAAGAAGCTCTAGTAACTACATGAACTCATGGAGACCAAACAACACATTCCTGAATAAGGAATGAGTCAAAGAAGAAATTAACAAAGAAATAAGATGGAATTAATGAAAAGAACAATACAGCACGACAAAACCTTTGGGATACTTTAAGAACAATCATAAGAGGGAAATTTATAGCTCTAAGTGCCTGCATTTAAAAAAAATGGAAAAAGCACAAATAAATGACTTAAATTGCAACTCAAGACACTTGAAAGACAAAAACTAATGAATCTGAAACCCAACAAACAAGAATAAATAACAAAAATCAGAGAAGAGATCAATGAAATAGAAACAAATAAAACAATGCAAAGACTCAATGAGTCCAAGAGCTGGTTCTTTGAAAGGATAAACAGGATAGATAGACCCTTAGCCCAGTTAAACAAAAGAAAGAAAAAACAACTCCAAATCAACAAAATTGGAGATAAAAGGGAAAACATCACAACAGATTATGAAAAGATCCAGAATGTTATATGGGAATACTTTGAAAACCTATGTTTTATTAAATTTGAAATCCTAAAAGAAATGAATGAATATTTGAAATCATGGGAATCACAAAACCTTAACCAAGAAGAGAACAACAGCTTAAACAGACCCATAACATATAAGGAAATTGAAACAGTAATATAAAACCTCCCAACTAAAAAAAAGCCGAGGCCCAGATGGATTTATAGCAGAATTCTACGTGACATTTAAAGAGGACCTATAACCAATATTACTTAAGTTATTCAAAGTGATAGAAGCAGAGGAAAATCTCCCAAATTCTTATATGAAGCCAGCATCACTCTAATGCCAAAACCAGGCAAGGAAACAACCAAAAAGCAAAATTATAGACTCATATCCTTAATGAATATACATGAAAAAAATTCTCAACAAAGTACTTGAAACCACATTACAGGCACACATCAAAGGTCACCACCATGAAAAAGTCAGATTTATTTCAAGATAAGAATAAAAACAAACACACTCCTGAATAATGATGGTTCAAGAAGGAAGGAAGGGAATCAAGGAAGGAAGAGTAGAGGAAGGAAGGAGGAAGAAAAAGAAGAAAGAAAGAAGAAAGAAAAGAAAGGAAAATGAAAGAACTTCATGAACTAAACAAAAATGACGTAAAACACAGAAAACCTATGGGATAATTTAAAAGCAGTCGTAGAAGGAGAAGTTTACAGCCCTCAGTACCTACAAAGAAAAAGAAAAAAAAAAAAAAAAACAGAAAGAGCGACAAATAAATGAGCTAACACTGCAGCTAAAAACACTTGAGAACAACAAAAATGAACCCTAAACATCAACAGACAGGAAGAAATAACAAAAAGCAGGGCAGAAACAATGATAGAAACAAAGAAAGCAATAAAAAAAAAATCAATAATCAAAGTTGGTTCTTTGAAAAAAAAAAAAAAAAGAGAGAAGCCCCAGTTAACCAAAATAAAGAAAGACAACTCCGAAATCAATAGAATTCATTATTGCCACAGACTAGCCCACTGGGAATCGGGGTCTTAATCGTGGGAAAGCAGGGTCCCTTGGTAATCGGGAAAGCACAGGGTCGGCGATGACAGAAGAAAAACCAAGAGAGGCTTTTGGATCTGCTGCGTCTTTAATGGGCCTTAAGGCAGTGATTTTATAGTACATTCAAGAGAAAACAGCAAGGAGGATTGGCAAACTTCCCAGAATGATTAGTCAGGTTTTACATTCTAATCAATAATCATAGGTTACAGTTGATGGGCTACAGCATAACAGGTTACAGTTGATAAATCACAATACAATTTGTTTAAAGTAGATAATAATCATAAACCCACAACCTAGATCTAAAGTAAAACACCTTTAAAGAAAAACTGGAAAACCATAGTTTCCTTTTGAAATTCTATTATCACTAAAGAAGACCTGTTTATAAGTTTAGGTTATCAATTTTCCTTTTCTATTTTTTTCAAGGAATGGGTCTAGTTAAAGCCAAGATTTAGGCCTTTGTCTCAGAGGCTTGAAGCCATTCCACTACTTGCTCAGGTTAATAGTTCTGCTTTTACTGTGAAGTTAATAAGCACAAAGAAAGCCTAGCCCTCAGCAATCCCTGCATAAAGCAAGGAGTGTTGAAGGGCCAGACACCCTCAGTGCCCATGTGAAATTTGAGGTGTCCATCTATTCCATTTTTCTGAGACAGGAGAGAAGGATCAAAAGACTCTTTTTATGTTATTTTTTCTTTAGGGAAATCTATTATTTACCTTTGATTTTAATAATGTTTTTTGTCATACACGACCACCACTGGAATTTGTTTTACTCAGTAACAGTCATGTAAGATGAAAAACACCATTCCTATTTAATTGTTTTGTTTTGGGCTCTTTAACAATCCATTACTCCGAATTACTTTGTATTTGGTCTATGATATCACCCTATATTATGTTGTTTTTCCAATAGCCTTTGTTAGGGAAAAGGTCTTTTATACTTAACTTTTATTAAGATTTACAGAAAGTTCCTGATTCACGAGTGGCCTGACGTTCAAGGGAGGTATTTGGTTATAATTGTCATCACCTGGAACATTTAGGTAACTTTATTTTTTATCTATAAGCCAGCCTCAAGGAAGGACTTTATTGTACTCAGAAAATATCATGCCAAGCCCAACACCAGAAAAGCGTAACAACCTAGGAGAACATCAGGATCTCGGGGATGATCTTAGCCGAGCGTTCTGCCAGGGACCTCCAGGGGGTGAGGCCCCGTAGGACTTTGCTCCCCTGCCTGCCTTGAATATGACTTTCGTCATTGCTCACACAGGCGACACTGGAGTTGGTGTGGCAGATTATGAAAGGGGAAATATCAAAGCAGATGACAAAAAGATCCAGACAATCATACAGGAATACCTCAAAACCCTGTGTGCTACACAGGGTTCCAAGACCATCGGAGCCCTGTTGCTTCCAGCCCAGGGTCCCAGGACCATCCCTGCCTGGTCGCTTACAGAGCAGGGAGAGTGACAGGGCAGGCCTCTGGGCAGGTGGGTTCCAGGACTTTCCCAGCCCCAGAGCCTCCGGTGCAGGGTTTCAAGACCATCGCAGCCCTGTTGCTTCCAGCCCAGGGTCCCAGGACCATCCCAGCCCAGTCACTTCCAGTGCAGGGTGGGTTCCAGGACCATGAAGTCCAGTCACATCAGGTGCAGGCTCTCTGGAGCTGCTCCAACTTTCAGATCGGATCGGGTTAAGGACCTACGGTAACCTTGATGGTGAAAGGAATGGGCAGGCAAATCCGGTGCCACCTACCCCAACTTGCAGCCATTCTGGTGGGAACAGAGAAGTTGACTCAGATCACAAAGTAACAGAAGAGGCAACTAACCTTCCAACCTAGAGGAACAGGCCTTCAACCAAAGGAAGAAGCACTTGAATTTCACATCAGACCATAAACAACAAATCAAATCCACATGTCAAGAGCACAAAGGAAAATCAACATGGGAAAAGTAAATAAATCCCCAACAAAATCTAGCAGACCTATAGAAGACCCCAACAATGAGTTCTCCCTGGAGATAAACCAGGACACAGATCTTAAAAGAACAATAATAGACATACTCAAAGAAGTGATGGGAGAGAATAACAAACTCAAGAATGAAGTGGAAACACTGAAAAGAACCATGCTGAAATGAAACAGAAAACCATCCAGTGAATCAAGGACCTACAAGGATAGAATGACAAACTCCAAAGGGAAATGGAAATATTAAAAAAAATCACAGGATGAAGGGAAAAAGGAAATTGCACACTCATCTAATCAGCAGAAAAAGATGGGAGAAAGCTTCAGTAACAGATTGGATGAAGCAGAAAGTAGAATATCAACACTGGAAGACAGGGTGGAAGAACTGCAATGCTTAAACAGGAGTATGAAAATTTTTTTTAAATCAAAAGATTGGAACAATCAGGAAATATGGGACACTATGAAAAGATCAAACCTCCACATAATAGGGATAGAGGAAGAAGAGCCCTAGGACAAAGGTTTTGTTCAGATTTTCAACAGAATAATAGAAGAAAATTTCCCCAAACTGACAAACCCATACAAATACAAGAAGCACATAGAACACCAAATAGACAAGATCAGAAAAGGAATACCCCACACCATATCATAGTTAAAGCACTATACACTCAAAACAAAGACAAATTACTGAAGGCCACAAGAGAAAAACAACAAGTTACATATAAAGGAAAACCCATCAGAATTACAGCTGACTTTTCACTGCAAATGATGAAAGCCAAAAGAATTTGGACCAAAGTATTCCCAGTACTAAATGACTATAGATGCCAACCCAGATTATTATACCCAGCAAAATGTCAATTATAGTTGAAGGAGAAAGAAAAATCTTTCCTGACGTAAACAAAATGAAAGAATTCATGTCCAGGAAACCAAAACTTCAGAAAATACTTGAAGCAATTCACAGGTCAGAAGAAAGTAGCAACTATTCTCAAGCACCTAACGTGAGTAATGAATAAAATTATAACTGCAGAAATACAAACCTAGAACAAGAATGCAAACAGAAAATAAGGTAAAAGAGAGCAGCACACATCCCTCAATAATAACTTTAAATATTAATGGGATGAACTCCCCAATCAAAAGACATAGACTGGGAGAATGGACTAGGAAACAGAACCCATCTACATGCTGTCTACAAGAAACCCATCTTACCCTCAAGGATAGGCACCAACTTAAAGTGAAAGGATGGAAAAAATATTCCAAGCGAATGGTACCAAAAGCAAGTCAGAATTGCTATTCTAATATCAGACAAAATAGACTTCAAAGTAAAAACTAATCAGAAGAGACAGAGAGGGCCACTACATCATTATCAAAGGATCAATTAACCATGAAGATTTCATAATAATGAATATATATGTACCAAACTCCAGTACACTGAACTATATAATACAATTTTACAGGACCTCAAGTCTCAGAGTGATCCCAGCACACTAATAGTGGAGGATTTCAATACCCCACTGATCACATTAGATAGGTCAACTGGACAAAGAATAAGCAGAGAGATGTCTGAACTAAACAATTCAATACACCAAATGGACCTCAAATATATCTACAGAATATTCCACCCAAACACCAGAGAATAAACTTTCTACTCAGCACCCCATGGAACATTCTCCAAAGTAGACCACATACTGGGATACAGAAAAAAAAAACCTCTACAAACACAAAAGCATTGAAATAATTTCATGAATTATATCATATGACAGTGCAATAAAGCTCAATATCAACACCAGAATAAGCTCCAGTACCCACAATAACATATGGAGACTAAACAACACACTCCTGAATAATAAATGGGTCAAGGAAGAAATAAAGAAATAAATAAAATGTTACTAGAACTAAATGAAAAAGGAAATACAACACAGCAAAACCTATGGGATACTTTAAAAGCAGTCATAAGAGGGAAGTTTATAGCCCTCAGTGCCTACATTGAAAAAGCAGAAAGAGGACAAATAAACTAACTAACACTGCAGCTAAAAACACTTGAGAAACAACAACAAATGAATCCTAAACTCAACAGACAGGAAAAAAATAACAAAAAGTAGAGCAGAAAACAATGAAAAAGAAACAAAGAAAACAATACAAAAAAATCAATTAATCCAAAAGTTGGTTCTGTGAAAGAATAAACAAGACAGACAGACTTCTAGCCCAGTTAACCAAAAGAAAGAAAGAGAACTCGAAATCAATAGAATTTTTGATGAAAGGGGAAATATCACAACAGATGATGAAAAAATCCAGACAATCATACAGGAATACTTCAAAAACCTATACTCTACTCAATTTGAAAACCTAAGAGAAATGAATAAATATTTGAAATCTTGGGATTCACCAAAGCTTGACTATGAAGAGATTGACAGCTGAAACAGAGCCATAATATATGAAGAAATTGAAAATGTAATAAGAGACCTCCCAACTAAAAAAAAGCTCAGGCCCAGATGGTTTCACAGCAGAATTCTATAAAACATTTAAAGAGGGCTTACAATCATTATTACTAAAATTGTTCAGAAGGACACAAACAGAGGGAAATCTTCCAAATTCCTTCTATGAAGCCAGCATCACTCTAATACCAAAACTAGGCAAAGATATAACTAAAAAAGAAAACTATAGACCCATCTCATTAATGAACATAGATGCAAAAATTCTCAAAAAATAGTTGCAAACCACATACAGACCCACATCAAAAAGATCATCCATTATGACCAAATTGGATTCATACCAGAGATGCAGGGATGGTTCAACATATGAAAATCAGTAAGTATCATAAAACACATAAATGTACTGAAAGACAAAAACCACAAGATCATCTGAATTGATGCAGAAAAAGCCTTTGACAAAATTCATCATCCCTTCATGCTTAAAGTCCTAGAGAGAATTGGACTAGATGGAACATTCCTCAATATAACCAAAGCTATATACAACAAACCCACACCCAACATCATCCTAAATGAAGAAAAGTTAGAAGTATTCCCCTAAATTCAGTCACATGGCAAGGCTGTCCCCTATCACCATACCTCTTCAATATAGTGCTTGAAACACTTGCTAGGGCAATAAGGCAAGAAAGGGAAATTAAATGAGTACTAATTGGAAAAGATGCAGATGATATGATAGTTTACATAAGGGGTGCTAAAAACTGTACCAGAAAACTCCTAGAAATAATTAAGAGTTTCAGTAAAGTGGCGGGATACAAAATTAACATAGAAAGATCAGTAGCCTTTCTCTACACCAACAACAAGCAACTGGAGAAGGAATACAAGAAGTACTTCCCACTCACAATAGCCACAAAACAGTAAAATATCTATGAACAAACTTAACCAAAGACACCAAATATCTCTACAACAAAAATTTTAAACCCCTGAAAAATGAGATTGAAGAAGACATCAGAAGATGAAAAGACCTTCCATGACATGGATTGGAAAAATTAGTATAGTAAAAATGTCTTTCTACCCAAATTGATATACATATTCAATGCAATCCCAATTAAAATCCCCAAGACTTTCTTCACAGACTTGGAAAAAAAATCCTTAAATTCATATAGAAAAAACAAAAGATCCTGAATAACCAAAGCAACCATGAGCAAAAAGTACAATACAGGAGGGATCACTATACCAGACTTCAAACTATATTACTGGGTTATAGTCATAAAAAACAGCCTGGTACTGGCACAAAAACAGACCTCTAGACCAAAGGAACAAAACTGAAGATCCAAACTTGAACACATACAATTTCGGCCACCTCATATTTGAAAAGGGGCCCAAAAAGATTCAATGGAGGAAAGGCAGCATCTTCAGCAAGTGTTGCTGGAAAAACTGGATCACCATTTGCAGAAGAATAAATTTAAACCCCTACCTCTCATCCTGTACAAAAATCAAACCCAAATGGATCAAAGACCACAACATGAAAGCCAAATCTCTGAAGGTGATAGAAGAAAATGTTGGAAGCAATCTACAAGACATAGGTATAGGAAAAGACTTTCTTTTCTTCAAAGCCAATTTTTATTGAAGCTTTGTGCATTTCATACAAAATTTCCAATCAAATCTAGACCCATTTCGCCTTCCTTGCCCCCCTACCAGAGCTCATGCATTCTGCCAAACATGTTTTTCATCTTTTTCTCAGTCTTTTTTAAAATTTTTGATGCAGGAGATTATGGTTTTGGGCAGAATTTCACCATTTCAGTCAGTTCTTTGACCCAGTATTTTGTTGCTGTTGTTGTTGTTCCTTCCAATTTGCATCACTCCAAAATATGCATATATGCATGCCACATATATCTTTTAGCATCTTCAGCTTATGATTTCTTTTTTTTTATTATTAGACTGAAAAGACTTTCTAAATCAAACAGCAGCTGCACCTGAAATAAGGTCAACAATTGACAAGTGGGGCCTCATTAAACTTGAAAGCTTCTGTACAGTGAAAGAGAAGTGAAGAGAAAACCCACAGAGGGGAGGACACCTTCACCAGTGATACATCTGACAGAGCATTAGCCTCCAGAATACTCAAAAAACAAAGACCTAAGAAAACAAACGACCCACTGAAGAGAGGGAGTAAACAGCTAAACAGAGACTTCACAAGTGAGGAAATAAAGATGGCTGAAAACATCTTTAAAAGTCTTCAACATCATTAATAATTATGGGCTTATGTGAAGATTATGAAAAATCTAAAAATACACAAGTATGGAATAACCAGGGAATGTGGGACACTATGAAAAGACCAAACCTCTACATCATAGGAATAGAGGATGGAGAAGAATCCCAAGAGAATGGTATTGATCAGATCTTCAACAGCACAATAGATGAAAATTTCCCCAAACTAAAAAAAAATACATGCCCATTAAAATACAAGAAACACATAGAACACCAAATAGACAAGATCAGAAAAGAAACTCCCATGCCATATCATAGTTAAAATACTAGACACCCAAAACAAAGACAAAATTCTGAAAGCCACAATAGAAAAACAAGTTACATATAAGAGGAAACTTATCTGAATTATAGATGACTTTTCAGTGCAAACTATGAAAGCAAGAAGAACGTAGACCAAAGCATTCCCAATGTTAAATGATTATAAATGCCAACCCAGGTTACTATACCCAGAAAAAATGTCAATTTTAGTTGAAGGAGTAAGAAGTCTTCCCGGGCTTGAGAGATGGCCTAGTGGTTGGGAGCACTGACTGCTCTTGCGGAGGACCCGTGTTCGGTCCCCGGTGCCCACGTGGCGGCTAGGAACCATCTGTAACTCCAATTCCAGGAGAACTCCAGTTCCAGGGGAGTCCAAGACCCTCTTCTGACCTCCGCGGCATTGAATGACGCGGGTGCACAGACCTGCATCCAGACAGTGCATTCATACACATAGGAAAAAAAAATCTTAAAAAAAAGAAGTATTCCATGACATAAACAAGATGAAAGAATGTATGTCCAGGAAACCAACTCTTCAGAGAATACTTGAAGTAATTCAAAGGGCAGAGGAGAGGAGCAACTATCCCCAGGCACCTAAAAAGAGAAATTAATAAATGCATAACTGCAGAAATAGAAACCTAGACCAAAAACACAAATGGATAATAAGGTGAAAGGAAGCAATACACATTTCTCAACTATAACCTTAAATATTAATTGAGTAAACTCCCCGATCAAAAGGCATAGACAAGGAAAATGGATTAGGAAACAGAATCCATCTATATGCTGTCTACAAGAAATTCATCTCACCCTCAAGGATAGGTGCCAACTTAAAATTAAAGGATGGAAAAAAAATATTCCAGGCAAATGGTACCAAAAAGAAAGCAGGAGCTGCTATTTTAATATCAGACAAAATAGACTTCAAAGTAGAAGCAATCAGAAAAGACAAAGAGGCCCATTACATCCCTATCAAAGAGAAAATAAACCATGAACTTCACAATCATGAATATATATGCACCAAACTCCAGTGCACCGAACGTAATAAACACAATTCTCCAGGATCTCAGCACACTCATAGTAGGGGACTTCAACACCCCACTGAGCCCTTTGGACAGATCAACTGGACAAGAATAAACAGAGAGACATGTGATCTGAACAATATGATACAGCAAATGGACCTCACAGACATCTACAGAATATTTCACCCAAGCACCAGAGAATACACTTTCTACTCAGCACCCCATGGAACAGTCTCCAAAATTGACCACATACTAGGACACAGAAAAAAACTCAACAAATATAAAAAGATTGAAATAATTTCATGCATTCTATCAGACCACAGTGCAATAAAGCTCAGTATCGGGGGCTGGAGAGATAGCCTACTGGTTAAGAGCACTGACTGCTCTTGCAGAGGACCTGGGTTCGATCCCCAGCACCCACATGGTGGCTAAGAACCACCTGTAACTCCAATTCCAGGAGAACTCCAGTTCCAGGGGAATCCGAGACCCTCTTCTGACCTCTGCAGCATTGCACGACACGGGTGCACAAACCTGCATGCAGACAGTACATTCATACACATAAAAATAAATAAAATTAAAAAAATAAATAAATAAAGCTCAGTATCAACACCAGGATAAGCCCTGCCACCTACAGGAACACATGGAGACGATCCCATGCCTGAATAACGAATGGGTCAAAGAAGAAATAAAGAAAGAAATAAGGGGCTGGAGAGATGGCCTAGCGGTTAAGGGCACTGACTGCTCTTGCAGAGGACCTGGGNCTCTCTCTCTCTCTCTCTCTCTCTCTCTCTCTCTCTCTTTCCACTCTCCATCTCTTCCTCCCTCTTTTTCTTGAGGCAGGGTCTCACTAAGGAGTCTAAGCTAGTCATGGACTCACATTCCTCCTGCCTCAGATTCTCAAGTATTGGGATTACACTCATGTGCCTGCACTGCCATGGCTATCTAAATGTCTCTTTCTTAATAGAAAAACTTCTATAATTTTCTTTTGGAACCACCTCAATATCAAACTATACCTAAAATTCTCAATGAAGTTCCCTCATATTATATATGAATCATCTCAGCTCCAAATTGTGCCTAAAATTCTTACAACCCCATCTCATAGTGTATTTGGAAATTTGTACAAATGAACTTAAGCTGTATATATTCAGTAAGTATTACCTCTCACCCTGTACAAAAATCAACTCCAAATGGATCAAAGACCTCAATGTGAAACCAGAAACTCTGAAGGTTATAGAAGAAAACATTGGCAGCAACCTATAAGACATTCATAGAAGAAGACTTTCTAAATCAGATAGCAGCCTTGCAGGAAATAAGGTCAACAATTGACAACTGGGACCTCATTAAACTCAAAAGCTTCTCTACAGCGAAAGAAACAATCAGGGAAGTAAAGACGAAACCCACAGAGTGGGAGGAAACCTTCACTGCTGATGCATCTGACAGAGCATTAACTTCTGGAATATATAAACTACTGAAAAAAACAAAGAACTAAGAAAACAAATGACTCACTCAAAAGATGGAGTAAAGAGCTGAACCAGAGACTTCACAAGTGAAGAATTAGAGATGGCCGAGAAACATCTTAAAAAGTGTTCAACATCACTAATAATTAAGGAAATGTAAATTAAAACCACTTGATATCATCTCACTCCTATAAGACTGGCTAGGATAAAGAAAACAAATGATTCCAAATGCTGGAGAGGTTGTAAGGAAAGGGGAACACTCATCCACTGCTGGTGGGAATGTAAACTCGTACAGCCACTATGGAAAGCATTGTTGAGAACCCTTAAAAGACTCAAAATGAGGGCTGGAGAGATAGCCTAGCAGTTAAGAGCACCAACTGCTCTTGCAGAGGACCCAGGTTCTATCCCCAGCACCCACGTGGCAGCTAAGAACCGTCTGTAACTCCAGTTCTAGGAGAACTCCAGTTCCAGGGGAATCCGAGACCCTCTTCTGACCTCCGCGGCATTGCACGACACGGGTGCACAGATCTCCACGCAGACAGTACATTCATACACATACAAAAATAAATTAAAAAAATAAAAAGATTAAAAAAAAAGACTCAAAATGAGCCTATCACCTGACCCAGTCATACCACTCCTGCGTATACACCCACAAGACTCATCCTACCGCAGAGATACATGCACAGGCATGTTTATTGCAGCTCTCTTCACAATAGCTAAGAGCTGGAACCAACCCAAGTGCCTCTCAACAGACGAGTGGATCAAGAAAAATGTGATATATCTACACGATGGAGTTTTATGCAGTGGTAAAGAAAGATGACATCATGAAATTTGCAGGTAAATGGATGGAAATAGAAGATACTATGTTAAGTAAAGTAACACAGTCCCAGAAAAACGAATGATGAATAGTATCCCTTATCTGTGGATGCTAGCACCAAGTACTTAGTTGTAAGGCAAATTGAGCAACCTTAATGTTATATTCTTCATTAGCTGAAAGCAACTGTGCTTTTATAATGTGAATCCCTTAACAGGTTCCAGAATAAACCTACCATTTATTTTCAGACTTTGGAATTTTGGTATATGGGAAGAGGGTATGTATGCATATTTTAGCGTAATATAAAATCAAAAGGGAAAATGTGAATCCTGAAATATGATTTGGAAATAACATACAGTTTGTTTTCAGATGACATAATTTTAGTACAGGTGAGACATAAATATATATACACATACACACACATACACACATATATATGCATATGTTGAAGCAAGACAAGTTGGAGAGAACAACAAAAGAACTGGGACAAAAAAAAACCTGAAACAGTGAATTTCTCCCCAAAACAATAATCCTCTGCTTTGAAAAAAACTCTGGAAAGACTCAGAAAAAGATGCAAGACATGTATGGCAGAATTCATGAACTTAGGTGGGGGGGCGCATGGAAAGGGAAATAAGTCTAAATTGGATTGAGAAATGATGTATGAAAAAGTATAACAATAAAAATATTTTAAAATTTTTAAAAAGAGATTCTGAATAGGCTAACTAGAGCTCAGGGAAGAGCTGGCACTGAGGGGTGAATGGGGAGAATAATTTGGCACAATGGACTATAGCAGGAATGACAGGAAGTGTGAACTCCAAGGGTGGGGGAGGGGGTCAAGGGAGAAGCGTGTATAATGGCAATTAAGACTGACTGAAAAATTATGTATGAAACACATAAAAAATTCAATAAAAATGATAAATAAATAAAACTGCCATCAGCTGCAGACTTAGGCCAACAAAGTCTTCCAAAGCTTGTCGGCCCCCTCCTCTGCTGCAGAGCACCTGTGCCTGGTCCCCCAAGGGTGGCACATCTGTCTCTACAACAGCAGTTCCCTGATGTGAGCCACAATAAAACCTACAAGTACCAGAACCTACAAGTCCCTCCTCCATTATAAAGCCCACCTGCCTTTTCCCTTTTCCTATACATTTGGGAATACCTGTGTTGATCTCCTTTTCAACCCCTAAAACATCATCCTCCTCTGTAAAATAAAGCATGGTCGCCCAGGAGAAAGTGCTGGGCTTTTGAGATGAGACACAAAGAATTTTTTTTTCTTCTCTGAAAAACAAAACTTAAGACTTTAAAAACATAAAGAATTTTATCCCCTTTCTGAGGTGGGGATGAAAGGAGTAATCTCCAACTTCCATTCCATCTGGATAAGTGAACCAGCTCCTTTGCACATCCAACAAGGAAAAAAAAAAATCCTTTCTGGCTGGAGAGTTAAAAATAGATGGAGCTGGGGCTGGAGAGATGGCCTAGCGGTTAAGAGCGCCAACCGCTCTTACAGAGGACCCGGGTTCGATCCCCAGCTCCCACATGGCGGCCGAGAACCGTCTGAAACTCCAATTCCAGGAGAACTCCAGTTCCAGGGGAATCCGACACCCTCTTCTGACCTCCGCGTCATTGCACGACACGGGTGCACAAACCTGCATGCAGACAGTACATTCATATACATAAGAAATAAATTTAAAAAAAATTTGAAAAAAAAATAGATGGAGCTATATTTAGTACATATACATCATCCTCACTACTTGCCTAAACCCAAGACGCTGTGTTAGCAGTAAGTGAAAGTGAACACAGACCAACTGTTTGTCAAGTCCAAGAGCCTGTGAACTGTTAGGACACCTGAGATAGATAGTTCGCACCTGTGTACCTTATACACACGTGTCTTGAGGGTTGATGACTTCGCCCCATGGAGAGAAGTGTCTGATATGGAAGCTGAGCCAGAAAGCAGTCAGGATGCATCAGACTTCCCAGGCCAACAGAGGATTTGGTGAAGGGATGAGGAAGTGTTTGGGGTCAGCAAGCCCATGGCCAGTTCTCAGGACAGAAACAACCCCAGCCTTCTGGTCAGCCTGTGCTTCAACAGTGACACCCTGTGGTAGCAACAGCGAATGGGATAGTAGACTTCTGGTTGCTTATTGCAAGACTGTTCACACTTCAGTTGAATAGACCCAGACAGTCATACATCTCAAGTATGCATGCACATGTATGTGTGTGTGTACATGGACATGTGTGTGTACTCTGAGTATGGGAGTTGATAAGACTAAGATGCCAGATACAAGGAAAGAAGATCTTCAAAATTTGTAAGAGAAGGAACATGTCAGTACAATGGCTCAGCAGGTAGAGGTACCTGCCACAGGGTCTGAAGATCTGGGCTTGATCCCCCAGTGCTATGTGATGGAAGTAGAGAGCAAGTTCCTATGTGCACTTTGGCATGGACACAGAGAAAGAGAGGTAGCACAACAGGAAATAAATGAACAAGGGTTGGAGAAATGGCTCAGCAGTTAAGAACACTGGCTGCTCTTACAGAGGACCTGGGTTCAATTCCCAGCAGCAACATAGTGGCTAATGATTGTCCATAACTCCAGTTCTAGAGAATTTGACACCTTCTTCTGATCTCCACAGGCATTGTATGACACAAGTGCACTTACACACATGCAGGCAATACACTTACACTGCTAAAAAATAAAGTACAAAATAAAAATAATATAAATAAATAAGTAAATAGTTGTGCGAGAAGGGTCTGTTTCATGTAATGTGAATAGTGACACAGACATAACTGTCTTGTACCCCTGGAGGCTCAACTGCAGCTCTGAGCCTGCTTGATGGATTACTTTCCAACATGTGGACTATTTAGCACACCACTAGAACTACTAAGACTTCTCCTAAGTCAGAAAAAGAAAGCAGGAAGGAATGAGCCCAACTTCAGTTTCAGTCATATTTCTTCCATAAAGGGCATGTGCCTAAAACAATCTGAGCTTCCAATTCCATATCTCCCAATACCTATGTAATATGGGTCAGATCTACTGGCAATCATTGCATGTCACTGTGTTGGGAAATTTCAGTCTGCATTATCCGTAGGGACAGCATGACTTGATTTTTAGACTGTCCGCACAAGGGTTTCCATTCAAGGTTAGACCGACTGCATTTCTGGCTTGTTAATACAGTGATAAACTTAGAGAAAGTTGACCAGGATAGAAATGATTAAATCCATAGGGTAAATTCATATTAAGAAGTACTATGAAGTCCTTAAAAATGTTTTCACTGAATTTCAGTGACATGAGAAAGTTTTAGCTGAATGTTAAGTGGAAGGGGAGAATATAAAACTTTGTATTGTGTGTAATTTAATCCACATCCTACTTTACATAAACTATTCATATCTTCTACATGGAGTCATGGGGGCATTGAAATGCGTGCTCAAAGGAGATGAAATTTTTAATAATGCATCTCTCTAGTTTGTGGGATTCTGACTGGTGTTCTTTTTAGAGCACAGCCTTATGACTTTCACAGCATAATTTCAGCAATCATTCTAAAAGACTAGGACTTCATCTTCTTTTTTCTATGTTTTCATGCTTTAGATAAACACACAGAGGGGGTTAAATCAGTGTCTAGTCATGTTTAAGCAGATGCCAAACATGTTTCTGCAGAAACCTGCAGAAAACTCTATTCCTTTTTTTGGATTTTACTCAATAGGGACCATGCATGATGTAGGGCTAAGACTCATCCTTTTCCTTGGCAAGCAAGCTGTCCTGTTGGTAACAGCTCATGACATATTTATTTAAATAGTAACAATAATCATTATCATATATAAATATGATCAATCATTTTCAAACACACTTCTGTCCCCAGATTAACTTCTCAGGAAGCTGCTGGTCTGCAGAGGACCCATCAAACTGTGTGTGTGTGTGTGTGTGTGTGTGTGTGTGTGTGTGTGTGTGTGAATATGTGTGCATATGTATGTATTTTATGTCTATGTGTGTGTCTCTCTGTCTATGTGTCTGTGTATGTGCATGTCAATGGGCTGGCTGGACCACTGCACTAGGCTTAAGAGTAAAAAAAAAAAGTACAAGAAGCCCTGATACTAAGGAAGATGTATGCTTCAAGGAAGGAGTAGACTTAGAAGCCTTGGACTTTCCTAGTCCAACCAAGTGGTCCTCCAGAGAAATGTATCTGCTATTATCTATTTAATATTTCATCAGTAGACTAAAGTTCTCAAGGGCTGGAATTGGGCCATAAATTTATGCATTTCTAGCATCTAGCACCGTGCCTGCCATTGTAGAATAAATGAGTTTATAAATACCAAGATCTAGAACAAAGTCATCCAAATGACCTCAAGTGACCGCACTATCTCAGCCCTCGATTGTCAAAGGACTTAAGTGTCATGCACATCACTGAATGCCAACACCCCTGGCAGCACTTTCTACACAAGATTTAAGTACTTGGGTTCATTCGTCTTCCTGCTACTAGATGCCCACATAGCTCTTTTGTTATTGCCCTGGTGCTTTCTGGTCTAGAGGTACCTCCTATCGACTAGTCATTATCCAGAATGAAATCTATGAAACACTAGTTGAGGGACTCAGGTAATCTCCAATGAAAAGTCTAAACAAAGTGTGTACATTACAGCATATACATCAAATAATGTTATTAAATTACTTTTAACATGATAAGGTGTAATAGCGAGTGTTAACTGTCAACCTGACACACTCTAGAATCTCCTGGGCAATGGGCCTGTGAGGGATTATCTTAATTGTGTTGAGAGGAGAAGATCTGCACATGGTGGCTAGTGCCGTTCCATGACTGGGACCCTGGTGTATGAAAGTAGAGAAGGGAGCTAAGCAGCAGGTTTGTCGCTCTTTACTTCCTGCTTGTGACTGTGATGTGACCAGCTGCTTCCAGCTCCTGCTGCCCTGACATCCCCCCCATGGTGGACTAGACCTTGAACTGTGAGCCAGAAACAAACCCTTTAAGTTGCTTTTGTCAGAGCACTTTACCACAGAAACGGGAAAAGAAACTAAGATAGAACAGTAATGACATTGTGCTTATGTATGACAACATCCTCATTCTTAGCAAGTGCTTGCTTAGTGTCTTGGTGGGTAAAATGTCATGATATCTACAACTTTTTTCAAATATTTCAGAAAAATTCTACATACATGCATACAAATAAAGAAAATATAACAACATATTAATATCTGGTCTATTGAAGTAGTTATCTACATATGTACATTGTACTAGTCTTTCACTTTGTCTTTAAAATATTTCTGAAAAGATTAAGGTGCCAGCCAAAAACCACACAGACCACACACACAAAATTACGAATGCACATATAAACACATATATATTCATGAACAGGAGAGAGAATACTAATTCACTATGTGTGTGTCTATAAACTCATTTAATGATTCATTGATTTAGGACTCAGTTATTGGTAGGCAATTGGCCTTAATGAAAACAACATGGATTGTGGAGCCAGCTAAACTGGGAAGCAAATCCTGGCTCAGTCCCTTGGGCAGCTACTTGACTCTTATAAACAGGTTTTTTTCTGCTAAAAGTGATGACAATGTTATCCTTTTAGTGTTAGAGAGGCTTTTCCTTCTACCAAGACCCATATATTATTATCATAATTATTGCCATGTGACAGGCATATTCTACATCCATTTTTTTAAATCATTACCTTCATACCTCATTTCTCAGATTCTTCAGTTAATGAAATGCATTTAAGATGGCATTTGGTGATGTGTGAATGTTTAAATACAACCAAAACATCATATATGTATCATCACATTGTCACATAGATAGATAAAGCTAGGCGTCATTTTATCAGTTTATTCTCTGTACTATGGTAATGCAAGGGATCCTATGAGTTTGAAAATGATGCTGAATCAAACAGTACCAGAGAAAAGAACATATTTCTGACCTAAATGAGCCATCCTTTGCTTGAGGTTTCTGGATGAAATATTTACACAGAGAATATTGCCTGGGTAAGATTCTTGTTTTCCACTGAGACCTGACCCTGTGTCTCTATAGACACTCTGGAGGTTGTCTGAGCAACCTGATAAATCTTTTAAGTTCAAAGCTTGCAAATGTAGCTCCTCTTCCTTCCTTTTTCCTTCCTTCCTGTTTCTTTTCCATTTTTTTCTTTTGCCGACAGTTACATTTTATTCACATATATTTATTTGTAATGAGGTATACTGTTTAATTTTGGGGGTCCTAAAGCCAAATTGTTTAGGTTTTAATATCATCACTTAAAAAATAGTTGAGCAGGGCGTGGCAGTGCAACGCCTTTAATCCTAGCACTCAGGAGGCAGAGGCAGGAGGATCTTTGTGAGTTCGAGGCCATCCTGGTCTACAGAGTGGGTTCCAGGACAGCTGGGGCTACAGGGAGACCCTGTCTCGAAAAGAGCAAAAAAAAAAAAATAGTTGAGTAATATAATTCAAGAAGCAGAGTGCTTGCCTAAATAAAATACACCATGTGCAAAGTTGTGTGTGTTTATGTGTGTGTGTGTGTATAGACAGAGAAAAACAGTGGCAGAAAGAGATAATGAAAATGAATATGAACTTGAATCATCATTACTGCATTGAATTTGGGGACTTCTCAGTGCTGAGGATGAGACTCGGGGCCTTTCATGCTTAGCAAGCACTCAAATACTGAAATATATTACCAGACTGGGACCTCCTTTTTAGAATAAATCAACAAGGCTTTGGAAAAAGCGGAAAAAATGGAGTTAGGACAACAAATTCTATTTTTTTTAATTGATGCTTTGTGTATTTCATACATCATTTTCCAATTCAGTTCAGGCATATATCCCCTTCCCTTTCCCCCGCCCCACCCCTACCCATCCCAGATCATGCATTCTGCCATAAGTTTTCTGCATCTTTCTCTGCTTTTTTTGTTTTGTTTTCATTTTTTTAACAATAAGTGATAATTTGTGAGTACAAGCATCCTTCATGTAAAACCAATTTGCAAGCAGTTGTGCCCAAACCCACACAGCTCATGGGTCCCACCATCCAGCAGGGGGGGCTTGTATGTTCAATCAAGTTGATCAAATGAGTGTCCAGTCTATATTGTTGTAGTTTCACCATTAACCCCAATATCCGCCTTTTACATTCTACCATGGCCCCCTCTTCCCAGATTGTCCTAGGCTTAGAAAAGGGGCACAGGTGGATGATGAAACAAACAGTTACTTTTCCTCTGGAGCTTATGTCTTGGTCCTAGTCAATCTGGCTGTTTGCTTTCAATGGGCTGCCAGCTGTCCAGGGATCACTTTCGATCCTACTAATGAAGCACATGCGCATAGATATATAGGTATTTAACAGATAATGATATAACAAGACCCTGCTGCCGAATACCTGACTTCACATGGGAGGGATGTTTGAGACCACACATGCAAGTGTACAGTATGGGCCTCTGGATGCCATGAGCAGTGTTTACCAAAGGCCCATAAAACCAAAAAGCCAATATATGGTCTCCCTGAGTCAAGCAATACTCCCAGTCCGCACCAGCTACACCTCACTGCCTGGAAATACTGTGGCAGCAGAGGCAGCCATGGCTGTATATCCAATCTAAAATCTAATTGGCTATGGCTTCTCCCCTTGGAGAAATAAACCCCATGGCTGATGCCACCGCTTTACATCCTCTACAGGTTAGGAGATGTTTACAAGCCACAGTAGAAGTAGACCCTGTCATATTTTAACAGGGGGAACCTGTAATTCATGGATTAATCTATCCAAACAATGTGTCTATGCTTCAAGTAAACTACCATAAACTATTTAGTGCTGCTTAAATACCTATATATCTAACTTGTTCTTCATTAGTGGATCGAAAGGTTATCCTGGACAAAACTGCAGCCCATGAAAGGAAACAGCCAGAATTGACCAGAGCCAAGTCACAGCCCAGAGAAGTGGACTGTTTTCTTCTCATCCACCTGTGCCCCTTTTCTAAGCCTAGGGAACAACTGCGGAAGAGGGGGCATGGTAGAATGTAAGGCTGCGATTGGGGTGAATGGGTGAATGGAGCAAACTACAGCATGTAGGTCTGGACACTCATTTGATCAACTTGATTGAACAACAACCTGTCACCCCCCACTGGATGGGGGGCTGTAGGTGTTTGGGCACAACGCCCTGCAATTGGTTTCATGAAGGATCTTGTACTCACTGATTATTTCTTTAGCAAAAATGAAAAAAAACAACTGCGAGAAAGATGCAGGACATTATGGCAGAATGCATGATCTGGGATGGGGTGGGGTGGGGGGGGAGGGAAAGGGAAAAAGCCTGAACTGAATTGGAAAAATGTGAATGCACATAAGCATCAAAAAACTATAATATTATATAATATATATATAGCCTTTCGATTGTACTATGAAGGCACACCAATTAGATATACTAGGGTATTTAACATTACGAATTGTTGTATGGTAGGTTACTGTTGGTATAGACATAAGATGTTGTGGATGGAGTGTTAATTCATGAATTACATTTTCTTCTGTAAGTATGCAAGGGTCTTCGTGTGTTTATAACATCTCCCTAACCATTAGCGATGTAAGTTTGTTGGCATCAGCCGTGGGTATTATCTCCAAGGAGAGAGCAATAGCCAATTAGATTTGGATATACAGCACTATGGATGCCACTGCTGCACAGTATTCCAGGCAGATGTGAGGTTGTTAGCTGCCAGGGAGCTCTGACATCAACAATGGATTATTCTACCAAGGAGATGTTGGCCAGGGGATCCAAGCCCCCACAAAAGGTAAAGGCTCCTTGCCTCCAAACTGGGATATCTGCAGGAAGAGAGGCGATAAGGCCCTGCTGTTGAAGACCTGATATAAACATGGGAAAGATGTATGGAGACCGCACTTTCAAGCATACAGATGGTCTCTGGAATGCCAGAGAGTGTTACCAAAGATCACTAAACCAATAAAGCAAATATAGCTCTCCTTGAGTCAAGCAAGACTCCTCCGTCAACAAATTCTATTTCTTGCACAGACTAGTGTGTACATTCCTGTATAGACACAGGTTCTAAAAACCATGGCTAATAAGTACAGTCATTCTCTCTACCTTGGGAGTAAGATGGTAACATGGCCAAATCTCAACTCCTCCTTTGTTAAGGCTCGTGTATGATTTGTGTAGGTGAACAATGAAAAACATAACCTCTTTGGTTTCTGCGTAAGACCTCAGTAATGATCTACAAAATGGTTTGCTGATCTACAAAAAGGAAGTTTTTGTACACCTGACCATAGTTCTTCCTTGTCTGAGCATAGACAGTCAGTGGCAAGGGTCTGTTCTTTGTTCTCCCTGCATCACATTATAGCAGATTCTCTTTCAAGAATAATTGCCTTTTGATCAATTTCAGTGAAACAAAGCAAGGACATAGCAATTAGAGGAGAAAATATTTTGGAAAAAATACAAGTGTGATTTATGAAAGGGCCCTTTTTGCAATGATGCAGATATTCTGTCTTTTACATTTTAATGCAAGATTCCAGGGTTCCTGTGTAAACGTTTCCAGCTAGAGAATTAAAAAGGGATAATGTAACATAATTTTATTAAAAAGTTAGTTCAAGTTCTATCAAATGCTGATTTTTAACTACTCTAAAGGAACAACTATCAGTCCTTGGGCACAGGCCTGCTTTGCTTTTAGCGCCCCAGATCTCTGGACTACCCTCTTAAGCTCCACATGGTAGTGAATTTTTCAAATAACACCATGTCCATTTCCCTATATCAGAACCACATACAGCCCCTCCCACTGCTGAATGGCCAGGATTCTATATACAGTAAGTAAAATAAATAGATTTCTAGAAGTCAGTATATTTTACTATTTTTCTGCCTTAAGAAAATAGAAGTTTAGATCACCTGTTAAAATTACTGTTTTTGACATTGTCCTCATCTCATATGTAGGGGATTTAAAAAATGGTTCTTAATGATTTGTAAACATAAATAAAGTCTCAGTCACACTATATTTCAAAAGTCCTTTAGAAATATCTTAGAGTAATAAAGTGACTTTCTCATATAAATAATTTGAAAGTATTTTTTTACCCAGATTATGATATATAAAGGGATTATATAGCAACCTCTATATCAAATAAAACTCCAAGTAGGAGCCAAAGGATTTATCTTGTTTATAATTTCTTTGGTGAATTATTTTTTGGTCTTTTTGAGACAGGGTCTCCCTGTAGCTCCAGCTGTCCTGGAACTTGCTATGTAGACCAGGCTGGTCTTGAACTCACAAAGATCCACCTGCCTCTGCCTCCCAAGTGCTGAGATTAAAGGCATGAGCCACCACACCCAGGTATACATTGAATATTTTAAGTTAGCCTTTGAAGAAGAAATTTAGGCCTCAAAAAGTAGACTTCAAACAAATGATACTGGATTGCTAGTTTTGTTACTAGACATGTGAACCTCTCTTCAAAGAAATTGTAAACTAGTATTTCAGTATTTTGTCTGAAAAGAACACCACTAAATTGTACATATGTATTACATAAACTTAACCTTTTAATACTGTTTCCTTTAAACCCATTGTTTAAAAAATAAAACTTAAAAATGAAAAAAAAAAAAAAGAAATTGAATTGCATCTTTTTGTGGTCCACAAGAAACTCATCTCACCTCCAAAGACAGACACCATCTTAAGGTGAAAGGATGGAAAAAAATATTCTAAGAAAATTGTACCAAAAAGCAAGCAGGTGTTGCTATTCTAATATCAGACAAAACAGACTTCAAATTGAAACTAATCAGAAGAGATAAAGAGGCTTACTATATTCTTATCAAAGGAACAATTAATCGTTAAAATTTCACAATCATAAATATATACACACCATACTCTGGTGCACTGAGCTTCATAAGCATAATTCTGCAGAACTTTAAGGCACACTAGTAGTGAGGGACTTTAATACCGCACTGAGCCCATTGGTCAGGTCAACTGGACAAATAATAAGCAGAAGACATCTGAACTGAACAATACAATAAAACAAATAGACCTAACAGACATATACCAAATATTCCACCCAAACACCAAAGAATATACATTCTATTCAGCACCCTATGGAACATTCTCCAAAATTGACCATATACTGGGACACAGAGCAAACCTCAACAAATACAAAAAAAAAATTGAAATAATTACATGCATTCTATATCAGACCACAGTGCAGTAAAGCTTATATCAACACCAGAAGAAGTTCTAGTAACTACATGAACTCATGGAGACTAAACAACACACTCCTGTATATCAAATGGGTCAAAGGAGAAATTAAGAAAGAAAAAAAAGTATTCCTGAACTAAACAAAAAGGACAATATAACACAACAAAACCTATTGGACACTTTAAAAAAGCAGTCTTAAGAGGGAAATTTATACCTTTAAGTGCCTACATTAAAAATAAAATAGAAAAAACACAAATAAACAACCTAACACTGCAACTAAAAACACTTGAGAGACAACAACAAATGAATCCTAAGCCCAACAAACAAGAAGAAATAACAAAAATCAGAGTGGAAATCAAAGAAATAGAAACAAAGAAGACAATGCAAAGACTCAATGAATCCAAGAGCTGGTTCTTTGAAAGGATAAATAAGATAGATAGACCTCTAGCCCAGTTAACCAAAAAGAAAGAAAGAGCAACACCCAATCAATAAAATTAGAGATGAAAAAGGAAATATCACAACAGATAACAAAAAGATCCAGAAAATCTTATAAGAACACTTCAAAAACCTATACTCTACTAAATTTGAAAACCTAAGAGAAATGAATGAGTATCTAAAATCATGGAAATCACTAAAGCTTAACCAAGAAGAGATCACAGCTTAAACAAACCCATAACATATGAGGAAACTGAAACAGTAATACAAAACCCCCCAACTGAAAAAAGCCCAGGCCCAGATGGATTTATGGAAGAATTCTACATGACATTTAAAAGGACCTATAACCATTATTACTTGAATTGTTCAAAAGGATAGAAACGGAGGGAAATCTCCCAAACGTACGAAGCCATCATCACTCTAATACCAGAACTAGGAAAAATTAAAATTAAAAAAGAAAACTATAGACCCATTTCATTAATGAACATAGATGCAAAATTTCTCAACAAAATACTTACAAACCACATAGAGGCACAAATCAAAAAGGTCATCCATCATGACCAAGTCAAATTCATACCAGAGATGCAGGGATTATTCAAAATACATAAATTAATAAATATCATAAAGCACATAAACAGACTGAAAGACAAAAACCACATGATCATCTCAATTGATGTGGAAAAGGCCTTCAGCAAAATTCAACATGCCTTCATGTTTAAAGTCCTAGAGGGAATTGGACTGGAGGGAACATTCCTCAACATAATTAAAGCCAAATACAACAAACCCACAACCAACATCATTCTAAATGGGGAAAAATTAGAAGCATTCCCTGTAAAGTCAGGAACCTGGCAAGGATACCCCCTATCTTCACTCCTTTTCAATATAGTGTTTGAAGTGCTTGCTAGAGCAGTAAGACAAGAAAAGGAAATTAACAGAGTACTAATTGGAAAAGAGGAAGTCAAACTATCCCTTTTTGCAGATGACATGATAGTTTACCTAAGGAATGCCAAAAACTCCACAAGAAAACTCCTAGAAACAATTAACAGTTTCAGTAAAGTGTTGGATTACAAAATTAACCTAGAAAAATCAGTAGCCTTTCTTTATACCAACAACAAGCAATCACTTGAAGAAGG
Organism: Rhizomys pruinosus; assembly: GCA_009823505.1. Lineage (NCBI taxonomy): Eukaryota > Metazoa > Chordata > Mammalia > Rodentia > Spalacidae > Rhizomys > Rhizomys pruinosus. The sequence continues at coordinate 39,391 of VZQC01008434.1, read as the reverse complement.
AATACAAGGAGAACTTCCCATTCACAATTGCCTCAAAGAAAAAAAATCTCAGAACAAACCTGACCAAAGACACTAAAGATCTTTACAATGAAATTTTTAAATGCTTGAAGAAGGAAATTGAAGAAGATAACAGAAGATAGAAGGACCTCCCATGCTCATGGATTGGAAGATTATAGTAAAAGTGACCATCCTACCCAAAGTAATATACAGATTCAATCACTGCAATCCCAATTAAAATCCCCATGAGTTTCTTCACATACTTAGAAAAAAATCCTAAAATTCATATGGAAAAACAAAAGACCATGGATAGCTAAATTTGCCCTGAGCAAAAAGAGCAATGCAGGGAGACTACTATACCAGTCTTCAAAATATATTACAGACCTATAGTCATAAAAAGAGCCTGGTATTGATACAAAAAAGACCTGTATATCAATGGAACAAAATTGAAAATCTAAACATGAGCACATGCAATAATCCAGTTCCAGGTAATCCAATGCCCTCTTCTGACCTTCCTAAGCATTTTCATACATAGGTGCACCAAAATACACATAAAATAAAAAATAAAATCCTCCTTAATAAAACCCAAGCATGGGAACACATGCCTGTAGTCCTAACACTTAGGAAGTGGACACAGGAAGATCAGAAGTTCAGGGTCATGCTGGACAATATAGTGAAGCTGAAACCAACCTAGGATATGTGAGACTCTGTCTCAAAAGATAAAATATAGTATAGAGAGGTTAAGAACACTGGCTGTCCTTGCAGAACCCAGGCTCAGTTCCCAGCTCCCACATAGTAGATAACAACTTCCATTATCTCTGGTTTCAGGAGATCTGACACCCTCTTCTGGCCTACATGGGCATTGCACAATTCGGGTGCACTTTTACATACATATAGGCAAAACATTCACACACATAAAATTAAAGTTGACTCTTTAATTATATTTCCTTCACGAGTTTGTGCTCTTCTCTGCAAAGTCCCCATTCTAGGGAGCAAACACTATCTGGAACATCACAAGTTACTGTGCCTGAGGGACAAGAGTGATCTTAACTGTATCATGGAGCTTAGGATTCTGATTATAAATAACACTGATTATTGTCTCAGACAAGTCACATAAGCATGTCTGACTTCAAATTAGGTACTCAGAAAGGGAAGAGAACTAGGAATGTTTCGTGAACAGCTCTATTAGCTCAATCCCCTGTTCAAGTATACACCATTAACACAGAAATTGGAAAAATTAAATATGTACAGGCATGCATCCTTCTGATCCAATTTCTGGAAATTTAAGTAGAATTATCTAGTGAATTTCAAAGAAGCAATTAGTGAGATACAGTTAAACTTGATGTCAGGGATCACAGTATACAGAAGCAGTCAAAACATGGTTATTACCCACCAAGTTTGAAACAACTTGGGAACTTCTGCTCAAAACAGTAAACCTCTGAACCAAGAATTTTGAGAAAGACTGAGAAAAAGATGAAAAACATGTTTGGCAGAATCCATGAGCTCTGGTGGGGGGGGTAAGGAGAGGGGCATGGGTCTAGATTTGATTTGAACTTTTGTATGGAATGCACAAAGCTTCAATAAAAATTGGCTTTGAAAAAAAGGAATAAAAGAAAGGGGGGGCAGTCCATAGAGTCAGATACTCTGGATGGAAGTAGCCTGTCTAAGTTACTTTTCTTGCTTGCTGTGATTGAAATCACCTAACAAAAAAGTGGGGTGACAAATGTGTATAAATCCCACGATAATGTCTAAATCCTAAATCCTCCTTCACAATGTAGCCCATGTCCACCTGAAGCAGCTGTTGAATCTGTGCTTCCCCTAGTGTTTGCTACCCAGACTATCTGAACTTTCTTTTAGCCAGCCTACACATACAACATACTTCACACCAGGGAATATTTATCATGTGGGTTTTGCTCATTGTGTTTTGTATACCAGGTATTCTAGAGGAGAGGCAATAAATGTTTCTGTGAGCTGTTCTATTTAACAACAAAACTGTGGTGAAAGAACAGAAGATCGACTAGAAAGAAGAGGAAAACATGGAGACCTAAGTCCTCAGAAAGCCATTGTTGAAGGCCAAGCGTGGAGCAGTCAGGACTGGGACTCCACTGACACGGGCTTCCCTGGAGCCACTGCTGTCTGCAGGTAGGCCTTCTGAGGTTGGCATCAAGGCTTCAAAAGCAGGTTAAGCAGATGCTGGTCTTTGTTCTCAAATGGTTGACTTCTCTGGTCTCCTGCACAAGGGTAGAACCAATGTGCTCCGGACCTTTCTGGAAAATCTTGGATAAAACCATCAAAAGTTTGGGAAGATATACTCTGGCAAGCAGGTCCTCTCTACCTGGAAATGGTGACAGCATATACAGATGCCTCAATACTTGGGCCATGCCTATCCACTGGGTTCTCCTATTTCTAATAATGTGTAAAATATGGAGTATTCTTTTAAACAGCCTACCAAACAAATATAATGCAAACCATCAAGTTACTTTAAATTATCTTATAGCTACATTAACAAAATATTAAAAAGAAGTAAAAGTAACTTTGCTTCTACATTTTATTTAGCCTCAAATATCCAATATGCTTTGTAATATGTAATAAATTTAAAATAAGATTATTGAGAAAATTTATATTCTTTTTACATGACTTTTCAGTCTGGTATAGATTTATCACTATTTATTTTTTTTTTTTATCTTTTTGAGACAGGGTCTCCATGTAGCCCCAGCTATCCTGAAACTCGCTATGCAGACCAGGATGGCCTTGAGCTCAAAGAGATCTTTCTGCCTCTGCCTCTGCTTCCCAAGTGCTGGTATTAAAGGGGTGCGCCACCACACCCAACTAGATTTATCACTCTTAGAACTTATTACATTAGGTTAACTACTCTTTAAGTCCTAAGATACAGATAGCTGCTGGTTAGCAAACTTAGTGCTTGTGTTACTCAGCTTTCCAGTACTGTAATAAGAACCAAATTAAATCAATTAATACAATTGGAAGGTTTATTTCCAGCTCAGAGTTTTAGAGATTTTATATCACAGTTTATGAACTTCTCATTGCTTATTATCTGATGGCAGGAGCAAGTGGTGGGGGAACTGCTCACCACGTGGGAACCAGGACACCAAAGAGAGAGGAAGCAGAGGCCTGGGCCAATATCCTCTTCAAGGTCAGATGCCAATGACCTTCCTTCCTTCCACTAGACACCACATTCTGAAGCTTCCACATTCTAATAGCACCATTGGCTAGGGACAAAGCATAAAGCACATGCCTCTGAAGGGGGGAATTTAAGACCAAACTGTAGCAGTGATAGAGTCCAAGATCTTAATTTTCTAGCCTTAAAATTTTTAGTATGATAATTCATGGAATAAGAGTAGAAATGTGGCTGGAGAGATAGCCTAGCGGGTAAAAGCACCGACTGCTCTTGCAGAGAACCCGGGGTCGATCCCCAGCACCCACATGGCGGCTGAGAGCCATCTATAACTCCAATTCCAGGAGAACTCCAGTTCCAGGGGAATCCGAGACCCTCTTCTGACCTCTGCGGCATTGCATGACATGGGTGCACAAACCTACATGCAGACAGTACATTCATACACATACAAAAATAAATAAAAATTTTTAAAAAATTTTTAAAAAGAGTAGAAATGAAGTCAAAATATATCACTCAAGTGATATGTCACTCATTTTTAGTCTTTCCTGAGACATGTTGAATCTTGAGTTGATGCATAAGAATGTCTCTATGATTTTCATATTTTTACAAAATAGAGGTTTTTTTTTTTTTTGGTCTTTTTGAGACAGGGTCTCCCTATAGCCCCAGCTGTCCTGGAACTCACTCTGTAGACCAGGCTGGCCTTGAACTCACAAAGATCTGCCTGCCTCTGCCTCCCAAGTGCTAGGATTAAAGGCGTGCACCACCACACCTGGCTTAAGATAGAGTTTTCTTAAAAGAATGTAAAATGATAGGATGCCTTAAATGCTAGCTAATTTTTCTTCTTACTCAAGTGTTCAGTGTTTGATAAAACAAACTGATTAATTTAATGTTACATAACTTGGCTTAATTTTTTTTATTGATGCTTTGTGTATTTCATACATCATTTTCCAATTCAGTTCAGGCATATATCCCCTTCCCTTCCCCCCATCCCACCCGTACCCATCCCAGATCATGCATTCTGCCGTAAGTTTTCTGCATCTTTCTCTGGTTTTTTGTTTTGTTTTGTTTTAATTTTTTAAACAATAAGTGATAATTTGTGAGTATACAAGCATCCTTCATGTAAAACCAATTTGCAAGCAGTTGTGCCCAAACCCACACAGCTCATGGGTCCCACCATCCAGCAGGGGGGGCTTGTATGTTCAATCAAGTTGATCAAATGAGTGTCCAGTCTATATTGTTGTAGTTTCACCATTAACCCCAATCGCAGCCCTTACATTCTACCATGCCCCCTCTTCCACAGATTGTTCCCTAGGCTTAGAAAAGGGGCACAGGTGGATGAGAAGCAAAACAGTCTACTTTCTCTGGAGCTGATGTCTTGGTCTCTAGTCAATTCTGGCTGTTTGCTTTCATGGGCTGCCAGCTTGTCCAGGCATAACCTTTCGATCCTACTAATGAAGCACATGCAATTAGATATATAGGTATTTAAACAGTATAATATATAGCCTTTCGATCGTACTAATGAAGCACACGCAATTAGATATATAGGTATTTAAACAGTACTAATTGTTATGGTAAGTTACTTTAGTATAGACACAGATGTTTGGATGGTATGTTAATTCATGAATTACATTTTCTTCTGTTAAGTATGGCAGGGTCTTTGTGTGGTTTATAACATCTCCTAACCATTAGAGGATGTAAGCTTGTGGCATCAGCCGTGGGTTATTCCTCCAAGGAGATAATATTTTGTCTGGCCTTAGAGGCATCCTAGCAAATGTAACTTCATAACAAAAAAATTGAAAACTCAATAAATATTATCTGCAAAGTGTTACTGTCAAGTTTAACTAATGAATGATAACTCTTAAATATATAAAATGCAATTCTGGCTCATATATGTAGTTAATGTAGTTGTCTAATATAAACATTTCTGTAAATGATCAAGGTCTCTTTCAGAAGTACTTTCAGGGAGCTCACCCCTCTATGGGCCCATCCATTTTCAAGCACTGAATTATGGTAGAAAAGATGTGACCCCTTTTGTCACACTGGAGACTGCATCTCTGCTTTCACAGGTTCTCCACCTATTTTCTGCAAAATGCAGTGGGGTAACTCATGCATTTTCAAGCATGAGCTATTCACCATCAACTCCTCAAGTTCAACATACTTGGTTTTGTTTTCTTTCATCCAGCAGAAAGATAAAAATGCCTTGCAGTGATTTTTCTGATGCCTGAAAGACCCCAATGAAATATGTTACCACTGTGGTGTCCTTTCCTCTGTCCTTGTATGCCAATGACTCCTTTCTCCAAGATATGACATTGTACCAGACATTGACCTTGGAAGAAGTTATCTTAGCATGTACCTCTGTCCCTCCCACCAAAGGGCATATGATCAATTTTTAATAAACTATTTTAAATTGCTATTATTTCCCCATTCTAAATGGTTGGTGAGGAAGTAAGCACATGGGAAATCATTCAATTGGCATTTCTATTATACAAACTAGTTTCCAGTGCCCAATGTAGAAAGAGGATTGGGAAAGTTTGGGGGAAGATTTTTAAGTCAAATTATTTGACATGATAATATAAAGAGTTGTCTTGCTGATGGACCTGATTAGATTTTATTTGAGATGGTTATTGTAAGTCAGTTGGCTTAGCTCCAGCTGGCCAGGAACTAGTAGAAGACAAAGATTGTTGAGGTTTTAGAAAGAGAACACAGGGAGAGGTTCTGACAGCAAGATGCCAAGCAGGGTCTGGTGGGAGTGGTAATGATGCATACACAAGACACCAAAAAAGTTTCTGGACAGGAGCCATAAAAGTAAAATCATCAAGATTTCATAAGAAGCTAGAATTAGAAAACAAGTAGCCAAGGAGGGAAGGCATTGTAGTATTTTTTTTATTTCTTCTGACTGATTTAAAAATCAGGCACACATAATCTTTCCAGCTCTAACATCAAAAGTACAAGCAATAACGAGAAGAGATCAAGACACAGAGAGTCAGACATACACACACATGTATATACAGAGAGAAGAAGAGAGAAAGAAAATGAATTAAAATTTCTTTTCTCTAAAAAGTGCCATTGAGAAAAGTATGTGCTGGTGTAGGTGGCTCAGTGATTGAAGCACCTGTCAAGGCTGAAGAGAAGAGTTTCAATTCCCAGCACCCACTATGATTCCACTGAACTCAGAAGGCAGAGACAAGTGATCCCTGTAGCAAGATGGATGATCAGACTAGCTGTCCTGGCAAGCTAGCTCAACTGAGAAACTCTGACTAGAAGAACAAGGAGAAGAGTGACTGAGGAAGACTGAATGTCAACTTCAGACATCCACATACATGTATATGTATACCACACACATGAACATATGTACACACATGCACCCAATATACACACATAAAATATAGTGTACTGCCTACACGTTAGCGCACCCATGTCGTGCAGTGCCTGTAGAGGTAGGAAAAGGGTGTCGGATTCTCTTGGAAGTGGAGTTACAGACAGATTTCAGCCAGTATGTGAGTGCTAGGAACTGAACCCAAATCCTCTGCAAGAGCAGCCAGTACTCTTAACCACTGAGTCGTCTCTCTACACCATAAAAATATAATTTGAAAATAAAAAGACACAACCCAAGGAGAAACACATACACATACAATTCTTTTCATTATTGTACTGAAGGTTATCTTTCTGATTCTTAGAACAAGAAAGGAAATAGTAATATTTATTATTGGCTACACCTTGGCTAGGACCATAAATAAAAATAACTAATCATTGACTGTTTCTCTGCTGAAAATGGTGCCCAAGTATAGTTTCTCATGGCCAAGATTTTCATAAGATATGGGGAGGATTTTATTGAGTCAAGAAAACTGAGACTCTCAGAACAAGTAGAGGACACTGTGTATTTCATAAACAAAAATATTTTTAACTAACAAAGAGAGTGGTGTATGTTGATAGAATACATCATAATATGTTGAACTATGTACACATTGTGTAATGGCTAAGTTGGTCTAATTAACATGTGCATCAACTCATTCTTGTAGTCTTTGCAGACTGAAAATACTTAATTTCTATCTTCTTGACATTTTAATTATACAATGAAACAGAATATTTTCTATCCCACATTTTTGCATAGGGGAAAAAAAGAACAAGTGGCTTCCTCCATTTATGAAGCCTTTTAAAGCCGTACTTGGTTTGGTTCAAACCTCCAACAAAAAGGGTGAATTTCCTATTTACTTGTATGCTTAAGAATTCCCACTGAGGGGCTGGAGAGATGGCTCAGTGGTTAAGAGCACTTGCTGCAGAGGAACAGGGTTCCTTTCCCAGCACCTACATGTTGGCTGACAACTGTCCATAACTCTAGTTCCAGGAGATCTGATGCCCTCTTCTGACCTCCTCAGGCATTGCATGACACAGGTGCTCTTACATACATACAGGCAAAACACTCATACACATAAAAGATGAATGAAAGAACAAAAGAAAGAGAGAGAAAGAGAGAGAGGAAATAAGAAACTGGAAAGAAAGAAAGAAAGAAAGAAAGAAAGAAAGAAAGAAAGAAAGAAAGAAAGAAAGAAAGAAAGAAAGAAAGAAAGAAAGAAAGAAAGAAAGAAAGAAAGAAAGAAAGAAAGAAAGAAAGAAAGGAATCCCCACTGAAAACCAATGTGGTAGCACATGCCTTTAATCTCAGAACTCTGGAGGGAGAAGAAGTCAGATTTCTGTGAGATGAGACCAGCTATGTCTACATAGAAAGTTCTAGCCCAATTGGAGCTACAGGGAGACCCTGTCCCCTCAAAAAGGGCAAGAAGGAACAGGAAAAGGAGGAGGAGGAAAAGGAGGAATTCTCACTGAAGACTATTTCTTCTTAACTCAATCTATTTTTTTTGTACTTTTGAGGCAGGGTCTCCCTTTAGTCCCAGCTGTCCTGGAGCTCACTCTGTAGACCAGGCTGGCCTTGAACTCACAGAGATCTGCCTGCCTCTGCCTCCCAAGTGCTAGGATTAAAGGCATGCACCACCACACCCAACGACTATTTCTTCTTATAGAAAAAGCCTACAAAGAAGGCTTCTCTTCAATGAAGAGACTAGGGATGCCTACCATTGAGGCAACTAGATGGACTGCTTCTCTTGGCCTTTTTCTACACACAGTTTGGTTACTATAAGAAAGTGAGAGAACCCTAATACTGAAAAAAGGAAGTGTGGAAAGCACATAGTCCATAGCATCAACAGGAGACCATGGAAACAGTCAGTGGTGTTGTAGAGCCCAGCTTCCCTACAATCTGTCCACGGTTGACCTTACTTCTAGTGAGGCTGCTGTCTGACTTAGAAAGTCTTTTCCTACTCCTATGTCTTATAGGTTGTTGCCAACTTTTTCTTCTATCATCTTCAGGGTTTTGGGTTTCACGTTGAAATCTTTGATCCACTTGGAGTTGATTTTTGTACAAGGTGAGAGGTAGGGGTTTAATTTTGTTCTTCTACAAATGATGATCCAGTTTTGCCAGCACCATTTGCTGAAGATGCTATCCTTCATCCATTGAGCTTTCTTTTTTTTTTTACCCTTTATCAAATATGAGGTGGCTGAAATTGTATGAGCTCAAGTTTGGATCTTGGATTTTGTTCCATTGGTCAATGGGTCTGTTTTTGTGCCAGTACCAGGCTGTCTTTATGACTATAGCCTTGTAATATAGCTTGAAGTCTGGTAGAGCAATGCCCCCTGTATTGCACTTTCAATAAATTTTTTTTAAAGATATGGATGTTTTAACTTTATCTTCCAGTGGAATAAAAGCCTACTGAAAATTTCAAGAGAGTTACATGAAACCTGTTTTAAAAGGTTCTTCAAGGGGTAGATAAAATATCAATGTGTCTCACAGGTCTCACCAGTTAAGCTTCCTCATGCAACAGATGAGGATTAACCCAGAAAGCCACAACTGACAAGAGAGCAAAGAATAAAAAACTGTAGAGTGCCTATCCCTTATATCAAACATCTGCCACCCAAAGCTCAGGAACCATTGTGGAAGCAGGAGCAAAAAGATTCTAAGAGCCAGAAGTGAAAGATGACAAGGAAACAAAGATTTCCAGACACCTGCGAAGTTACTCATATGAACTCGCAGCAAAGTGACAGCATGTGCAAGACCTGTACAAGCTCAAGCCAGACAAAAACCCAGCATAGAAGTGTGGAGGTGGAGACGAAGCCCCAACCTTAAATGAGGAACTACTGGCAACCAATAACTACTGGGAGAGGGGGAGTCGGTTTTGTTTAAGGGTGTTACGCTAGATCTAGATTAGTTAACCAGGTTCTAATGGATGGATGCATGCCAAAGGACATTTGGGGACACGAATCTTGGCTTGATAGGCCTTAACATATATGACAGAAAACATGAAATCTGGGGGTCTATAAACGGGGTGCAGATAATGGAAGGGGGTCTACATGTGGATCAAAGTATACTTATGAAATTTTCAAAAACTCAATTTAAAATAATTCAAAAGACTTCTTTAAAACCTTTTATAATGCAAAAACAATAAATTAAGAGATCTGGGAGAAAGATGGTTCTTGATTTGGCTTGAAAGTGAAATGTCTGTTGATGGCTACTTGGTCCTCAGCTGGAGGGACTATTTATTTGGAGAGTTGAGGAACCTTTAAGAAGTGGTGTCTAGGGGCTGGAGAGATGGTCTGGCAGTTAGGAGCACCGACCGCTCTTGCAGAGGACCCAGGTTCGAGTCCCAGCACCCACATGGCGGCTGAGAACCATCCGAAACTCCAATTCCAGGAGAACTCCAGTTTCAGGGGAATCTGACACCCTCTTCTGACCTCTGCGGCACTGCACGACACGGGAGCACAGACTTGCATGCAGGCGGTGCATTCATACACATACAGAAATAAATAAAATTAAAAAAAAAGAAGTGGTGTCTAACTGAAAAAAGTAGATCACTAGGACAAAGAGCCTAGAGGCTGTAGCAGATCCCTGATTCCTACTGAACCTCTCCATAGCACCCTGAGTGCTGACAGGGTGAAGCCAACTATGTCATACTTCAGTGTCACAGCTACCAGCAAGCAGCTCTTAGAGCAATTCCTTTACGGCCATTGGAAGCTGCACCCTCTTAAACCACAAACCAAAAGAAATCTATCTTCCCTTAAGTTGCTTCTTCTAATCAGGACAAAAAAAAAGTAACTGATGCAATTTGTAATGGAGAAGGAAAATGGGAAGGTCTTGCAGAAGTTCAGGCAGATGCAGTGGGCTCCGGCATCACTAACTTCAAAAGATATGAGTAGATCAGAAAGTTATAAGAAGCAAAGATGGCATATTTGAAACCTATTCCATGTGAGAAAGTGAAAGGAATTTAAATATTTTGAGGATTACATCCCAAGAATTTCTGCTTCCATATATTGGGCATTAAGCATAGTAACTTAATTCTCTGATTAGAAGAAAAAAACTGGTAAGTTACATAACCACATTGCTAAATGAGTCAGAAGACTCTCTTGGAGTTGAGCTAATCTATTCCAGAGATCTTTGCAGTACCTTTTGGAGATGCTTGCTCATTCTGGGTATGTGCTGCTCATTGGTTCAGAGAGAGAGAGACCTCTGATGTGAGAAAGACCTAAGCAAAGCTTCCAATAGTAATGTGGTCTGTACTGACAGATTGAAGACAGGTGGAGCCTGAAGTGATAGATTGTGGGGGTATGGATGAATCAATGAAAAACTAGAATCTCATTCAACATGTTTTCTAACTTCTGAATTATGTCGAATGGAAAAGTTAAAGAAACATGAATCCAGAGTTCAGGATTGCTTTTGAGTCCACGTCTAGGAGGACCCCCATGAAACTAGATGAAAGCCAGAAGCAGAGTGGGCCTTGAAACTGTAATCCAGGTCAAACTCTCTATTCCCAATGGTACAGTGATGATCTGTCTTTTAGCCTGTTTATCTACCCAGGGAGAAAAGGAGAATCTCATATATAATGTCAGTTTGAGCCTCTGAACTTTTTTCTTACTATTGTTTAGGGGTTTATTTTGTTCTGGCTTTTTGTTTTGTTTTGTTTTTTTTTTCATTTTTTAACAATAAGTAATAATTTATGAGTACAAGCATCCTTCATGTAAAACCAATTTGCAAGCAGTTGTGCCCAAACCCACACAGTCCAAGGGTCCACCATCCACCTGGGGGGCTTGTATGTTCAATCAAGTTGATCAAACAAGTGTCCAGTCTATATTGCTGTAGTTTCACCATTCACCCCAATCACAGCCCTTACATTCTACCATGCACCCTCTTCCGCAGATTGTTCCCTAGGCTTAGAAAAGGGGAACAGGTGGACGAGAAGCAAAACAGTCTACTTTCTCTGGAGCTGTCGTTTTGGACTCTGGTCAATTCTGGCTGTTTCTTTTCATGGGTTGACAGTTTGTCCAGGAATAACCTTTCAGTCCTACTAATGAAGCACAGGCAATTAGATACATAGGTATTTAGACAGTACTAATTATTATGGTAGGTTACTTTGGTATAGACACAGATATTTGGATGGTATGTTAATCTATGAATTACATTTTTTTCTGTAAAATATGACAGGGTCTTACTGTGGTTTATAACAGAGGTTTTGTTTTGTTTTGAGACGGGACTTAAAACTGTACTTCTGGCTGGTCTGGAACTCACTACATAGGCTAGCCTGGCCTTGGACAACCCCATGCCTCAGCCTCCTGAGTGCCAGAGTTACAGGCAGGATCCACCTACTTGAACTCTTTTATATACGTGTTAGATATAATCAAACACTACTGGGATGAAAAGGGTAATATTATATGAATGATAATACAAGAAATATAAGAAAAAAACAGACTCACATTGACAGTGGAGTTAGCAGCACTAGGGAACTCAAAGCTAGGAAGAGCCGACTGGACTGGAGACAGAAGGTGAAAGGCATCAGCACACCCTGGATCAAACTCTCCAGGACAAGGAAAAACAAGAAGAAAGCAGAGGGCTGCCGGGTTCTAATTCCCAAAAGTCGAAAGGAGGAAGAAAAGCTGTTTCCAGTAGCTAAAACTGATCACTCTAAGGAAACCCCCTGTATGGGTTGAGATGACAAAGCAGGGGGCACTTTGAGAAGGAAAGGAACACATGAGATAACAAATGAGTTGGGAGAAGAGACAATTATACATTGGCAGATGGAGGGAGGCAGACAGCTGGCCAACTTCTGCGTGCAAGCTGATCTAGAACAAAGGAGTGGTTAAACTACAAATAACTGAACATAAACCCACCATGAGTTCATGCCATCCACCAGTGCATTGCATGCTACTTTAGGCTACCTTAGATATTTCCTTGACTTGAGCTGACATTAGATGACAAGTATCTTTCCCATAAAATCATATCCTTCCCAGTTAAAAATGAATAAAATTTCAATATTTGATTCACTTAGTAATTAATGAAAGAAAAATTTAAATCTACAGCTACAAGAGTGTTGTCAGGGAAGCACCTTTAATTAAGCTGTCTTTACACTTGTTTCATGCTTCTAAAATACATAACATTTTACTAAATAAACAATCGCTGCTTCAGAAACACCACTTTTTATATGAGTGATCATAAAATAAATGTTCTCTGTAAAGAGCAAGCTACTAAATGTTTTGAATTCTTTTAAATATTTATTTTACTTTTACTTGTGTGCATGGGAGTGTAGTATATACATCTGAGATAGGCATCTGTAGAGACCAGAAGAGGTATCGGTTCCCCTGAAGCTAGAATTGTAGAATTTCAGGTGGTTGTGGACAAAATATGTGTGCTGAGAACTGAACTCAGGTCCTCTGGAAGACCACCAAACACTTTTAGTCACGGAGTCATATCTCCAGCCCCAACTTTTGATGGCTACATATAATTTTCTGTAATTCATTAAAGAGTTCATTTTGTTTTATCTGGAAGGCTTTATAAATACAAAGCGTGGGCCAGATCTGATCAGTGGGCCTGATGGCCTCTCCCTGCTTTGACCTTAAAATGTTTATCAAGTAATCTGTGATTAATTTTACTTATCCCAGTTTCTTCACATATATATGATTTGTAGTTTATATTTCATATGAGTTTTGTATTAAAACTTATTAACATGTCTTTACGAAGGATTGTGGTATTCCAGAATGTTTTCCTTTTAGCTTTTCTTTGGTAGTTAACAAAGACCAACCAAACAAAATCTCACAATTCTGAGAAAGCTTTGTACACCATTCTATTTCTTGCAGGTTTTTTCCATGAAATCTTAGAAAATTGAAAATACAACTTAATCTGAGTCTTGTTGTCTACATGATAATATATAGTTTGAAAATACCTTCATTCACTGGTTGATCCACTTCTCTGTGGGGGAACTTGATGAACCCCTAGTGAGGTATCCACAGACACTCCTGTTTCTCAGTAGCCAGCAGTCATAAGTTCAGTCTATTTCTCCATCCAAACAGGAGGCAGCAGCCTGGGAAATGAAAGGAGCATGCCAGAGCAGATCAGGCTTAAAAATAATGAACCACAAAAGACTTGGACTTCTTTCTAAATTCCAGGAAGAAGATTCTTTGTTGTAGGAGTTACTGCAGACAACAGGACAGCATGTGCATGAGTCCACTCAACAACATATTAAAATCTGGTCCTCAAAACTAACAGATGGCCAAAAGCCCAAAGGATGTGCTCATCAAAGCACACATTGTGAGGAACTCTGGCAAGTAACAGGGTTCCTGGTCACTGGAAACATTATGAAGGACAACCTGTGTGCTGAGATTTACTTGCTTAAAGGAAAAAAGATATTAACCAAGTATTGAAGCACACCATCAGGACTACAGATTTGACAGGCAAGCAGGAAGTCAATCAAATGTTCAGATTAAAAAACACCAAATCCCCAGTTGAAAGGCAACCTGAACAACATTATTGTTATATTTCTTTTTATCTGAGAGCAACTGTGTTGTTATAATGTGAATCTCTTAACGGGCTCTAGAACTGACGTACCACTTATTTTCAGACTCTGTAATTACTGTATATGAGTGGAAGGTACGTGTTCATATTTTAGAGTAATATAAAATTAAAGGGTGTGCTGGAGAGCTTTAGTGTCAACTTGACACACCTGGGTTGAGGGAGCCTCAATTGGGGAATTGGCTCCATTGGACTGGCCTGTGGCCATGTCTGTGGAGTATTGTCTTGATTGTTGAGCAATGTGGGAGGGCCCAGCCCACTATGGGTGGTGTAACCTCTGGGCAGGTTGTTGTGTACCTTATAAGAGGGCGGGCTGGGTATGGGCCAGGGGAGCAAGCCAGTAACAGCACTCCTTCATGGCCTGTGCTTCAGCTCCTGCCTCCAGGTTCCTGCCCTGAGTTCCTGCCTTGGGCTCCCTAAGTGATGAACTGTAACCCAGGAGATGTAAGCTGAATAAACCCTTTCCTCCCCAAGTTGGTGTCGGTTAGAGTGTTTTGTCACAGCAATTGAAGACAATCTAGAACAGAAATTGGTACCAGAGAGTGGGCTATTGCTGTGACAGACCTGACCTTGGTGTTTTGGGGAAGGATTGTGGAAGCGTATGGAAATTTGGGCTAGAAATATCATTGAATGCCGAAAGATCATTGCTGTGGAACTTGGACCAGTTATGCTGAAAGAGTTGTAGACGATGGAGGCCTGGCTTGTGAAGTTTCAAAGGGAAGCAGAGATCATCAGGACTGTTTAATCTGTGGGTTCTGTTCAGCTGGGGCTGAAGAATTAGCTGTAAGTAACAAGAGACCAGAACCTGAGGTGAAATCTTTGTTGTACTAGAACAATTGAGGCTGGTTAGCTGGGTCTGAAAAATCAGCTGTAAGTAACAAGAGACCAGCATCACTATGGTGAAATCTTCTGGGAAGAATTTCTTCAGGGTTAGCACACAGAAGCTATGTTCCAGAAGGGGCCTGAGCCTCCATGTCAAGCCAGAAGCAGGACTTAGTAATGTGTAAGAGTCTCCTATATGGTGTTGAAATTTGAGGGGGTCACAGAGAGCATCCGAGGCTTGGCACTGTGAGAGATCAGGAAAGATCAATGGTGGAAATGCACCTCAGATGCAGTGAAGACCCCAGGATTGCAGGGGTCATGGAGAGAAGCTGAGGCTTTGCACCAGGAAAGGTCAGAAGAGGCCATTGGTGAAGGTGCTGCCTCAGTTTCAGTGGAGACCTCAGCTTTTTGGAGATGCTGGGACCATGGGACTACCACCAAGAGCAGCAACAGGTGTGGAATGGAGTTGGCCTGGGCCTGCGAGATGAGCCATGTGTGGTACGGATGGCAGAGTCAGAGAGGGGGAGCTGCTGAAACCCTTTGGAGCCCAGAATATCGTGAGTGAATCCCAGGTGTCCAGCCTTGAGCTACTTTGCTGGACTTAGGTTTTGTTCGAGTGTGCCTGATTCTTCCCTTTGAAATAAGACAGTACTTGTTTTGGATTTTA
>VZQC01008434.1:0-20839 GCA_009823505.1 Rhizomys pruinosus | reverse complement strand
TCTCTCTCTCTCTCTCTCTCTCTCTCTCTCTCTCTCTCTCTCTCTCTCTCTCTCTCTCTCTCTCTTCCTCTCTCTTCCAATTCTGCAAAAAGCAAGAGCAATATAAAGAAACATTTTTCCTTTTCATATGTATCTCTAAGAAAAAGCATAACAGTCAATTCTGGTTTGGTAGAACATTTTTTCTTCATTTTGTTAAAACCAAAACTGCAACAATCACAGTAAAAGGCAGAGTGAGTGATCTGTACGCTCTTTCCCAGTTTAGGCCATTTGTTAAATGTTTTGTATGCTGTGTACAAACTGTCACTTTCCTAAAGACACGCTAGAGCTATGTTCTGCAGCTGTCCAATTTGCTAGTCACTAGTCACATTGGCTATTTCACTTTTAATTAAAATTAAATAAAATTTAAGGTTGCTCATCCCTAGCTATCAGGGAAAGGCAAATCAAAACTACCCTGATATTTCATCAAAACTATATTGATATTTCATCTCATCCCATTTATAATTGCAATCATCAATAAACAACAATATATATGTTGATGAGATTGGGTGGGGGAGCTCAAGGAAAGAGATCCTTAGATTCTGTAGGTGGGAATGTGAATTTGGGTATTCTACATGGAAATTAGCATAGAAGTTCCTCAAAATTCTAATAGAATCACGTGATCTATCTGTACCATTCCCAAGTATCTAAACCAAAGGCATCAGTCCCATACTGTAACAATACTGACACCCATGCTTATTGTGGCACCATCACAACATCCAAGTACAGAAGCAGCCTAGGTGTGCATCAATAAAAAAAGAGAAAATGGCATATGTACATAGTGGAATTTTATTCAGACATAGAGGGAATGAAAATTCCTTTGGAGGAAAATAATGTGAAACTGGAGAACAACATGTCAAGCAAATTAAGCTAGGTTCATAAAGACAAATACCACATTTCCTCTACTCTGAAGAAAAAAAATCTAGATTTTTAAAAAAAGACACGAGGACCATTAAGTTGGTTCAGCAGGTAGAGATGCTTACAATCAGGCCTAATGACATGAGTTCTATCCCCAGATTCCAGAAGACAGAAAGAGAGAACCAACTCCTAGCAGTGGTCCTCTGACACATGTGGCATGCACTCACCTGCATACAAATACACTAAATAAGTAAATTAATTAAAAAACACATGAAAGGAAACAGGCACAAGAATGAGAGCAAAGTACATGATTCACAAATGTGAAGATGTCATAAAGAAGCCCATTACTGTGTGCAATTAACATCTCCCAATAAAAAAAAGAAAGAAAAGGGTTGAATCTTCTAGCACACTAGACACATTAAGCTGCACAGCACATGCACCTAGCATCTAGTTAATGAAATAATAAGGAAATTCTAGAACATTCCCATTGATGCAAATCTCCATTGGACAACACTGTCCTGAGCTTTAAAAAAACCATTACAAGCTACTTGGGTAGCTTGTCCACATTTTAGTGGNATAAGTAAATTAATTAAAAAACACATGAAAGGAAACAGGCACAAGAATGAGAGCAAAGTACATGATTCACAAATGTGAAGATGTCATAAAGAAGCCCATTACTGTGTGCAATTAACATCTCCCAATAAAAAAAAGAAAGAAAAGGGTTGAATCTTCTAGCACACTAGACACATTAAGCTGCACAGCACATGCACCTAGCATCTAGTTAATGAAATAATAAGGAAATTCTAGAACATTCCCATTGATGCAAATCTCCATTGGACAACACTGTCCTGAGCTTTAAAAAAACCATTACAAGCTACTTGGGTAGCTTGTCCACATTTTAGTGGCCCATATAAAGTCTACAGTGTGTCTAGTAACAAAAGTATCAAAGCAAACGACCAACAAAAAGTTTTAGGTTTTAAACCCTATGTGAAATACTCCCAGAGGTACACAGTGAGCAATAAATCTTAGAATTTTAGAATATTTATCAAAGAAATTTGATTTCTTCATTGATTTTGAGAATTTCAAAGAAATTCCTACTGATGTAGACATTTGTTAACTGATGTAGACATGCTTCCTAAGCTGAATGAGATATATAAACTGCTCTACCAACCAAGGGCGTTTCTCATGATAAGCTCAAGCACTGGCAGCCTCTTAATGACTAGCATTGTTTTAACCTT
Source organism: Rhizomys pruinosus (assembly GCA_009823505.1). NCBI lineage: Eukaryota > Metazoa > Chordata > Mammalia > Rodentia > Spalacidae > Rhizomys > Rhizomys pruinosus. Next base: position 18,707 of record VZQC01008434.1, on the reverse strand, counting down.
GAGGGCCTTATATTTGAGTTTGAGAGAAAAACCACAGAGAAGTCCCATCAACTGCCAGGAGGAGGGAGAGAGATTTGAGAGAAAGGGAGAGAGAAAGTCAAGCCATTCGTGTTAGAGTCAGCTACTGAAGATTGCAAGAGGCTATGGAAAGGGGATATGGAGTCTTCAAAGAAAAAAAAAATGGTAAAAAGCCCTGGAGGGTTAGAGCAAACATGCTTAGGACTTTTGTCAGTATCTATTATAGTCTATAAATAAATCAATCTGAAGTACCCCATGAACCCAGAGATGAAACATTCGTGGTCTGTATCCCTACACAGCAGATTGGCGCTCAACAAAATCCAAGACTGGCCAGTGAGAGAAAAAGATGATGAAAGAAAATGGATTTAACCGAATCAGCCCCATATCCACCAAAGGACTCTTGATGAGTGAGTGATACACTCGCCACTTATATTCATTATTTAAAAGATCTTCTGATGATATGGAGAAAGGGTTGAAGGGATGGGACATGTAGGTAATAAAGAATGTTGTTAGAAGGCCAGGGAGATGCCTCAGTGGCAGTCTTGCTATACAAGCAAGAGAAGTTGAATTTGAATCCTTATAGAAAAGCCAGTCATGACCACCTGTGGCTCTACCCCCAGCATTGCCAGGTGGAGACAGACAAATCATGGGAGTTCAGCCAGCTTAGTCAAAATGATTAGCTTAAGGCTCGGTGAGAATAATTGGGATAGGTAACTCAGTGGTAGAACCCTGGACTAGCATGTGTGAGGACCTAGGTTCAGTGCCCAGTACCAGGAAAAAGTAAAAATAAGGCACAAGTCAGTACAGGAAGACAGCAGACATCCTCCTTGGACCTCAGCAATATATGCCTGGGCCTGTTTATATGCACACGTGTGAACATGTACTACATAGCACACAAAAATGTAGTTACCAAGTCACAAAAAGGAGAACAGAATGAGAGACTGAAACTATATGAGAGTGTCAGAAACAAAGGGGTAAAGATGGATTTTCATGATCATTTAAAGGAAAATGGGGTCTGGATTAAGAGCACTGACTGCTCTCCCAGAAGACCTGAGTTTCTGACGTTCTTATTTTTACCAACTCTTACTCTATGTATTTTGAATCTGTGTTATATACATGATTTGAAAATGTATGTATTCCTGGCAAACGTTTGATGGTAATATTATATGCTACTTTAGTCTTTGAAGTCTCAGTTTATATCTTAATTTTTAAATTAGTACTTCCCTCATAAATCTTGTTTTATATTCTTGTTTTTCAAAATGCATTCCCTATGCTTGGTACAACCTCTGAAAAGAGCATAAAAATGTGTGTCTACTTATCTTCCAATGAGTGTGAAATAGATGTACTTTTTAATTACTCTGAAGTTGGAAGTTGAGAGGCTGGTGTCTGGGTTCCCTAAATTCACTTCACCCTTTGTGCTAGGCTGGTATTGTTCAGGCTCTGGCCATACAGTGCTTTTGAGAATTTAAAACATGACTATTTCCAATTAAAATAGACTGTACATGTAAAAATAGACCCTAGATTTCAAAGACAATACAAACAAAAGAATATAAAATATGTCATTAGTATTCTATGACCATTGTTTCAAGTGTCATAGATTAGAGTAAATATTGTTATTTACTTTATTCAAAAATTGCATTACTCTATTAGAAAGATAGAGAAAAGGAAGATCAAGAGTCCACATATGTGGGTTGCATGATTCCGCACCGAATAGTGTTGATTGTTCTAGACATTCCTGACACCCAGCCCCACTCCTGTCTGTGGGTTCTACATAATTTCTCTGTACCATTATAACAAATCTCTCTTTCTAACAGCACTTGGCATGGGGTTTGTTTCTTGCCATCAGGAATCATAATCAATGCACTCAGTGGTGGCACATGCCTATAATCCTAGCACTTGGGAGGCAGAGGCAGGCGGGTCTTTGTGAGTTCAAGGCCAGCCTGGTCTACAGAGTGAGTTCCAGGACAGCTGGGGCTAGATGGGAGTGTTCAGGAAACCACTCTAATAGTTGATACGAATCAAATTAAAATGCCTAGATAACATTCGTTACTAGTGCATGAAGGGCAAAAAGCATTTGAGGTGAATCCATTTCGAGTTATTACTAATTCAAATTTCTCTTAAATTCAAACACTGAAAGACAAATCTGATAAGCATCCCCCTAAGTGTTCCAAGGAAAATAGGGTACAGAATAACATTCTGTAATTCTGGGAATTGTTGCTTAGCAAATTCCACCCCAAACCCACTTTCCTAGAGATTTGTAATGAGCATGATCACATTATGGATTTTGCAATGTCCTGAAGAAATCATATTATCTTGGTTGAATTCTAAATTTCTGAAACTATTTGGTCATGGACAGACCATTAATAACAGCCATAATCAGAAAGCTCATAGATGCTGAATTTGTGTTATTAATTTTGATGATTAAGTTCCAAAGAACACACTTTAAAGACTCTCTTAACTTCATTTTAATAAAATTATGTCAGATTTTTTTCTAACAAATATTCAGAAGCTGTCATATGCTCTCATTATTTTGTCAGCCCACCAAATAAATGACTAAGACTCTTTGTAAACTTCTTAGAGCTCCTCTCATTATTGTTTTTAATTTCTAATGCATCAACATACAGTGTATGTACAAAACATTTCAAATATCATAGTTAAGACCAAATCCACATTTATATCACTCACCTGCTAAGGTTTCTCACTGATTTTTGCCCCAGGTCCTTTTTAAAACAAGTTTTGCTGTTTAGACAGCACTTGGCTTCCATGTATTTGATGGTTATGGATAGACCCAATTTGACACTAATTCCAGTATGTAGAGTTAAATTAAGACAGGTTTATATTCAGCATGTTCAAAAGGATAATGTTCTGCTTCAAAATTCTTTTATAATATTGTTAAATTAATGTTTTAACTAAACATCTTTTTTAATTTTTAAAAATTCAAATTAAGATGACCTCATTGTCAGATGGAAAAGAATATATAACAAATTTGATTAAGAGATCCCACTTAGGGTCCCATCTCCCATCCTTCTACTATTTTGTGTCTCTAAGATGGCAATTAAGATCAATAGCTATATTTATAGATAGCATCAGCACTTTGTCTTCATTGATATAGTTTAAGTTCAATGAATTAATTATCATCTTTCTACTCAAGTAATAAACTTGAAAAAATCAAAGGCTTAAACATCTTGTTCAATGAAACACAAAGCAGTCTGCGTGGCTACAATTCTCCATGTTCTTTCTCACTTATTATAGTCAAACTTGCATGATTTCTGAGTGTACACCTTGAACCTTAGTTCACCCCACCAAGAACCATCCATCCTACATCCTGCTTTAGAACATATAGTTTTATTAAGTATGTATGTGATTAAGGGATCAGTACCCAGGGGACTAGAAGTTGTGGATCTGAGCCTAGCATTGGGATCACATTTCTTTTAACCATGTCTGCTAATTCTGAAGACTATAGATGAAAGGTATAGCAATAAACATTTAGGCAAAAACGTATCTCCATGATGTCAGTGAAGTAAATGGTTTCTAAAATGAGACTTAGAGCACTAACTAAAAGGATAAACATGAACATTTTGACTGGATTAAGAACATTCTATCAAAATTGGGACAATTAACAGACTAAAAAGCAATCCACATAGGTGGAAAACATTTGGAATGTATATAAAAATAAAGGCTAAAAGATTCATAGCCAAAACACATTGTTTAAAATACTACTAATAATAGATCATCTGATTTTAAGATGGGAGGTAAGAAGAGAAAAGTTTCAATGGCATTTCACAACTGAAGACTCATAAGTGATCAAATATGCTCAATTTAATTAGTGATGGGGAAATATAAGCTGAACCTAAATTAGCCATAACTGTGTACCAGTGCAATCTGGCCATGTAGCCTAAATAGTGGAGAATGGCCAATGAGGATGCAAAGCAGCAGGACATTCATACACTGGTAATGATAGTATAAGTTACTACTAGGGAAAACTTTTTAGCATCGTCTAATAAATTCAGCAGGTACACATCCTCCAATCAGAAATCCCACTCCTGAGCATTTACTTGAGATATAAAGTATCTGCATATTCATCAAAAGGAATGTATAAGTAGCTTTGGGAATGAATGACATCTGGACAAATTTGCCTAACCTTGTAACTAAAATAATAAACCTCATATTTTGAGATTATTTAATACTATTTCAGCTTGCTTATAATCTACAACAAGGTTACTAACCTAAACAGGAAGCTTTACCCCTCATGACCCTTCCTCATCCTTGACCCAGAACAATCTGTGCATCTGTCTGTGTCTATGTCTGTGTCTATATATTGTGGATATTAAGCAAGTTCCTTAAGAATAATTCATTGGAAGTAATGAAGATTATCCCATTTGTGTTTCGAACAGGTGGCATTAACTGATATCGTCAGCTTGTGTATGCTGTTCTAGCTCTGGAGGTGTCAGAAGAGCAAAACCTTTCTGATAAGAGTTTTCTTGGACATCCTCCATTTCATTCTAGGTGTGCATTTTCACCAACGAGGAAGGCCTTAGTTAGAGAGCTCAGGTCTGGAAGAAATCTGAAAACTCAGGTTCTCAGAGCAGCTCAAGTCCCTTCTTAGCTAAAATGAATGTTAAGAGTCAGACTATAATTATTCGGGCATTGTCATAACGTGGCATCACATACCACCACAGTTAGCAAGACTGCTCATAATAACCCCAATAGGGAAATGGCCTAAATGCTAATCAATATGAGAGTGAATAGAAAAATTATACTGACACAGTGAAATACTGTTCAACAACGTGAAGAAACAAATTTTAAAGACAGGCAAAATAAAGGACAGAAGGGTAGCAGAGTGGATGGGTATAGTCTTCTATAATGCCCTTATGTCTCTTCACCCAGTAGTGGTGTTGAGTATGCTTGTCCTGTGACAACTCGCTGAGATATATTTTATGATTTTTATACTCTTCTATGTTATACTTCATTTAAACTTTCCATATTTAGAAAATGGGAAATCTTTGCTATATGAGTCCTGATCATCATAATTACAGACTCCTGTCTTATTTCTGGCATTTTGCTTACTTCCTGTCATGATCTACAGTCTCCAGCTCTTGGCCTTTGGCTGTTCTGTCCACTACTGCTGTCCTCTGCAGCAGCCATTTTCATTTCCAGCAGCCCCAGGGAAATAGTCTGCTCCAGACAGGACCTGAACAGGAGGAGACACCTGGGTGGGTCTTTCCCTCCAAGTGGAATTCTACTTACTCTGTCTTAAGACACCAGAAGCTTGCCTTCAAAAAGAACATTTTTATTCACGTTTGCATTCCACCAAATACCTAGCAAACAGAAATTCAACAAATAAATAATTATATTGCCTTAATGATGTATTTGGTGAATTATATTTCAGCATCAGAACAAAAGAGGGAACTTTGGCCAGCTACAAGGGAGCACCGCTCCACACTTCTTGTTTTCAACAGAAGACACTTTATTGCATCTACCTGAAGGATGTCAATGTTTTATCTTGTTCCCTATGAGTCAACCCTATACTTAGCTTCAAATATCCCTCTGCTAAATTCTAATTCTACTCTTGCTATAATTATCTGATTACCAGGGAGATTAATAAGTCTTTTAAGCTTGGCTCATAAATTACAAATTTCTTCAAGTAGGAGATTTTTTAAAAAAGAAGAAAACTCACATGCTTAGTCACGCTTTTGTCTACTTGAATTTTTCTAGAATCTAATAGCACTTCATGTTCACAGGCATATGAAAGTATTGACTTCCTTTGAGATGAACATTATGTTCTAATGACAAATGGTGATAAATATTGTATTGAACAAAAGTAGGACAAGGCCAGTATTTCAAAAGACTATAAGTCTTTATGTTCCTCCAAACTGAAAAGCACTATTTTATTACTAGAGAAAAACTCAAATGATGTAAACCATGAAAAGAACTAAGTAATATCATGTCTTCTAAAAGAATTTGGATTTTATTGTAGTGTTTGTGGATTAAAGAAACATGGAAGCAACTGGGGAGATAGCTCAGTCAATTAAGTGCTTTCCATGCAAGCTTGAGAATCTAAATTTGATCCTTAATATCCATGTGACAAGCTTGGAACAGTGGCATGGCCCAGCAATCACAGCACTAGAGACAGAGGCAAGTGGCTCCCTGGAGCGTGCTGGCCAGCCAGCCTACCCAAGTCAATAAGTCCCAGGTCCAAGTAAAAGCCAACAGAATCTAAGGACAAGACCCAAGGTTGGCTTGCAGCTCCCACACACAGGACTATGCCCGCACACCCATACAGACAGACAGACAGACAGACAGACACACACACACACACACACACACACCCCTGCCCATAGAGTGAGAGAAAGAGAGAAGGGAGAAAGGGAGAGGGGCAAGACGTAAGGGAGGAAGGGAAGGAAGGAAGGAAGGAAGGAAGGAAGGAAGGAAGGATCCAAATTCAGTCTTAGAGATAAGAGACCACCATAAGTTAATAGCCAAAGTCTGAATAAGGATGAAAACATAAGTGAGGCTTCAAAGGACAGTAACCAAAGATTATACACTGATGAAACAGAGAAGAAATAAGAGTTTGGAGCACAGAATGCAAGAATTTCTATTATTTAATTAATTATCCTAAACGAATCATTGTCTGATAAGGCACTCTGACCAACATGTGACTACTTAACCACTCAAATGTTAAATTTAGCTGAGAACTCTGTCCTATGTCACCCCACAATTTTTTTCCATGCTCTTAACATCTTTAGCATTACTTAATAACACACCACAAGTAACACACTGGGTTTTCTTGAACTAATTACTTGTCACTTATGAAATGCCAAACAAGTGCTCAATCAACTCCCTCCATGATTTCCTACAAAGGCCTTCTAAACGTGATAATTAATTTCATAGAAAGATAGTTAGATCAATATCTTTAACGTTTATTAATAAAAGGGGTATATTTATTCTATTCATTTTCTCAGTGCTTTGACAAAATACCTGGCAAAAGAAACTTAAGGAAGGAAGGACTGATTTTGTCTCACCCTCTGAGGTACAGCCCATCATGGTAGGAACTCAGAAAAGTAGAAACATGAAAACATGAAAAGTAGCCACAGTGCATCCACACTCAAGAAGCAAAGAGAGATGAATGCTGGTGCCATTAATTTCTCCTTTTTATTCTGCCCAGACCCACAGGCCATGGATGGTGATGCTCAGTATCAGGGCGAGTCTTCTCTCCTCAGTAAAACCTTTCTAGACACCCCAATAAACATACCCAGAGGTGTGACATCCAAATACATCGCTTTAAAGTATCACATTCCACCCTTGGACACTGAAGTCTCATTTTCTTTTTTTTTTTTTTTTTTTTTTTTTTTTTTTTTTTTTCCTTTTCCCCCCCCCCCCCCCCCCCCCCCCCCCACCCAATTTCTCCCCCCTCTCCCCCCCCTCTCCTCTTTTTTTTTTTTTTTTTTATCATGGAGGGAGTTGATTGAGCACTTGATTTGGCATTTCATAAATGACAAGTAATTAGTTCAAGAAAACCCAGTGTGTTACTTGTGGTGTGTTATTAAGTAATGCTAAAAGATGTTAAGAGCATGGAAAAAAATTGTGGGGTGACATAGGACAGAGTTCTCAGCTAAATTTAACATTTGAGTGGTTAAGTAGTCACATGTTGGTCAGCGTGGTTTATTTTTTACAGACAATGATTCGTTTAGGATAATTAATTAAATAATAGAAAATTCTTGCATTCGTGCTCCAAACTCTTATTTCTTCTCTGCCTTCATGATGATAAATGGGCGTGGTTACTGTGGATAGCCACCTAGTGTTTCAATCCATGGGAGTGAGACTAGAACAGTTAGGGGGACTAGGAAGATGAGATCCTAGTCTCTAAGAACTAGAATTGGAATCACTATCTCTCGGGTCCTGATCCTTCCGTCCTTCCTTCTCCTTCCTTCCTTCCTCATTCCGTACTTCCTCCTTACTCTCCCCCATATCTCCATTTCTCTCTTCCTCTTTCTCTCTTTTTTCTTATGGCTGTGGGTGGTGTGTGTGTGTTGTTCTGTCTGCTGTGTTGCTCGCTAGCTGTGTGTGGCTGCGCACCTCGCTGTCTGTTCTGTGGTTACTGGACTGGGACTTGGTAGTGTGCAGAGCCCAGAGACTTCCTCTGCTTAGTGTTGATTACGGTGCCATTAAGCTTCCTAAGATCAAATTTGACTAAGTGATAAGCATGGAGACCGTGCTCAATGTTAATAACACAACATTCTTAGGACTGTTACAGCTTTTCAGGTACTCATGGTTTTTTCAAATTGCACATCCTGTAGATGCTGCTTGCAAGTTCAGGCACAAAAAGCACGGTTCCCTATAGCAAACAAGTCATCAGCAGTCCACCTGTGGACTTGCAGACAATTGTATCCAATTTTGGGATGGTTCAACGAGAAATACTGGCGTGCCAGCTCTCCTACTAGGAGAGTACACAGAGCCGTCCTATTTAAGGGAGAAATGATTCAGGAAAACTATCGGTCTATGCTAAGTCCACAACTTATTGTCTAAACCTATTCTTGTCTCTTAGTAGATCGTTAAGGTACTGACACTTACAATGAGGAACAAGAATTGCGATTCCAATAACAGCCAGTGACGTACTTCACAACTTGCCCCTTTTAGCCTAAACAACTGCGAAGGCCTGTTGTAGGACTGGATTGGTTGATGGTAAACTAAGAAGTAGTTGCACAGATCAAATGATAACCCTTACCTCGGATGTGCTGCAGGTTGGACAAGCATTTGCATAGAGCCTTGTATCAGGATCACTGCTACATGAAAACAATGAGCAATCGACCGTTATGGAGAGATTGCTGACGGTTGCTTCGTTTTTGTGGGGTGAGGGGGAGTAGCCACAAAACTCCAAAATGCCAATCTATTAGGAAGACATGATATGAATGACATTGCTTCTTCATAAAATTAATTCTTTAATTTTTAAAAAAATAGTGCTTTTCAGTTTGGAGGAACATAAACGGACTTATAGTCTTTTGAAATACTGGCCCTTGTCCTACTTTTGTTCATACACATATTTATCACCATTTTCATTAGAACATAATGTTCATCTCAAAGGAAGTCAATACTTTCATATGCCTGTGAACATGAAGTGCTATTAGATTCTAGAAAAATTCAAGTAGACAAAAGCGTGACTAAGCATGTGAGTTTCTTCTTTTTAAAAAATCTTACTTGAAGAACTTGTAATTTATGAGCCAAGCTTAAAAGACTTATTAATCTCCCTGGTAATCAGATAATTATAGCAAGATAGAATTAGCAATTTAGCAGAGGGCTATTTGAAGCTTCAGTATAGGGTTGACTCATAGGGAACAAGATAAAACATTGACATCCTTCAGGTAGATGCAATAAAGTGTCTTCTGTTGAAAACAAGAAGTGTGGAGCGTGCTCCCTTGTAGCTGGCTAAAGTTCCCTCTTTTGTTCTGATGCTGAAATATTAATTCACCAAATCACATCATTAAGGCAATATTAATTATTTATTTGTTGAAAAATTTTCTGTTGCTAGGTATTTGTGTGGAATTGCAAACGTGAATCAAAAATGTTCTTTTTGAAGGCACAGCTCTGGTCGTCTTAAACAGAGTAAGTAGAATTCCACTTGGAGGGAAAGACCCACCCAGGTGTCTCCTCCTGTTCAGGTCCTGTCTGGAGCAGACTATTTCCCTGGGGCTGCTGGAAATGAAAATGGCTGCTGCAGAGGACAGCAGTAGTGGACAGAACAGCCAAAGGCCAAGAGCTGGAGACTGTAGATCATGACAGGAAGTAAGCAAAATGCCAGAAATAAGACAGGAGTCTGTAATTATTTTTTTTTTTTTTTTTTTTTTTTTTTTTTTTTTTTTTTTTTTTTTTTTTTTTTGATTTTTTTTTTTTTTTTTTTTTTGGATCCAGGACTCATATAGCAAAGATTTCCCATTTTTCTAAATAGAAAGTTTAATATGAAGTTTACACATAGAGAGTATAAAAATCATAAAATATATCTCAGTGAGTTGTCACAGGACAAGCATACTCAACACCACTACTGGGTGAAGAGACATAAGGGCATTATAGAAGACTATACCCATCCACTCTGCTACCCTTCTGTCCTTTATTTTGCCTGTCTTTAAAATTTGTTTCTTCACGTTGTTGAACAGTATTTCACTGTGTCAGTATAATTTTTCTATTCACTCTCATATTGATTAGCATTTAGGTCATTTCCCTATTGGGGTTATTATGGAGCAGTCTTGCTAACTGTGGTGGTATGTGATGCCACGTTATGACAATGCCCGAATAATTATAGTCTGACTCTTAACATTCATTTTAGCTAAGAAGGGACTTGAGCTGCTCTGAGAACCTGATTTTTCAGATTTCTTCCAGACCTGAGCTCTCTAACCAAGGCCTTCCTCGCTGGTGAAAATGCACACCTAGAATGAAATGGAGGATGTCCAAGAAAACTCTTATCAGAAAGGTTTTGCTCTTCTGACACCTCCAGAGCTAGAACAGCATACACAAGCTGACGATATCAGTTAATGCACAAACCCTTGGTTTCGGGGTGAAACACAAATTGGGATTTAATCTTCGCAAATGATATTGTATCCTTAAGAACTTGCTTAATATCACCAATATATTACGGCACATACATACGACACAGACAGATGCACAGCATTGTTCTGGTCAAGGATGAGGAAGGGTCATGAGGGGTTAAAGCTTCCTGTTTAGGTTCGTAACCTTGTGTAGATTATAAGCAGCTGAAATAGTATTAAATAATCTCAAAATATGAGGTTTATTATTTTAGTTACAAGGTTAGGCAAATTTGTCCAGATGTCATTCATTCCCAAAGCTACTTATACATTCCTTTTGATGAATATGCAGATACTTTATATCTCAAGTAAATGCTCAGGAGTGGGATTTCTGATTGGAGGATGTGTACCTGCTGAATTTATTAGACGATGCTAAAAAGTTTTCCCTAGTAGTAACTTATCACATCATTACCTGTGTATGAATGTCCTGCTGCTTTGCATCCTCATTGGCCATTCTCCACTATTTAGGCTACATGGCCAGATTGCACTGGTACACAGTTATGGCTAATTTAGGTTCAGCTTATATTTCCCCATCACTAATTAAATTGAGCATATTTGATCATTATGAGTCTTCAGTTGTGAAATGCCATTGAAACTTTTCTCTTCTTACCTCCCATCTTAAAATCAGATGATCTATTATTAGTAGTATTTTAAACAATGTGTTTTGGCTATGAATCTTTTAGCCTTTATTTTTATATACATTCCAAATGTTTTCCACCTATGTGGATTGCTTTTTAGTCTGTTAATTGTCCCAATTTTGATAGAATGTTCTTAATCCAGTCAAAATGTTCATGTTTATCCTTTTAGTTAGTGCTCTAAGTCTCATTTTAGAAACCATTTACTTCACTGACATCATGGAGATACGTTTTTGCCTAAATGTTTATTGCTATACCTTTCATCTATAGTCTTCAGAATTAGCAGACATGGTTAAAAGAAATGTGATCCCAATGCTAGGCTCAGATCCACAACTTTTAGTCCCCTGGGTACTGATCCCTTAATCACATACATACTTAATAAAACAATATGTTCTAAAGCAGGATGTAGGATGGATGGTTCTTGGTGGGGTGAACTAAGGTTCAAGGTGTACACTCAGAAATCATGCAAGTTTGACTATAATAAGTGAGAAAGAACATGGAGAATTGTAGCCACGCAGACTGCTTTGTGTTTCATTGAACAAGATGTTTAAGCCTTTGATTTTTCAAGTTTATTACTTGAGTAGAAAGATGATAATTAATTCATTGAACTTAAACTATATCAATGAAGACAAAGTGCTGATGCTATCTATAAATATAGCTATTGATCTTAATTGCCATCTTAGAGACACAAAATAGTAGAAGGATGGGAGATGGGACCCTAAGTGGGATCTCTTAACAAATTTGTATATATGCTTGCCACCCGACCAATGAGGTCAGTCTTAATTGATAGTGTTTTAAACATGAAAAAAAGCAGGCCTTTGGGAGTAAAACATTAATGTAACAAATATTATAAAAGAAGTTTTGAAGCAGAACATTATCCTTTTGAACATGCTGAATAAAACCTGTCTTAATTTAACTCTACATACTGGAATTAGTGTCAAATTGGGTCTATCCATAACCATCAAATACATGGAAGCCAAGTGCTGTCTAAACAGCAAAACTTGTTTTAAAAAGGACCTGGGGCAAAAATCAGTGAGAAACCTTAGCAGGTGAGTGATATAAATGTGGATTTGGTCTTAACTATGATATTTGAAATAGTTTTGGTACATACACTGTATGTTGATGCATTAGAAATTAAAAAACATAATGACGAGGAGCCTCTAAGTAGCTACAAGAGTTCTAGTCATTTATTTGGTGGGCAGACAAAATCTAATGAGCGCATATGCAGCTTCTGAAATCTGTTAGAAAAAAAATCGACTAATTTATTAACATGAAGTTAAGAGAGGGTCTTTAAAGTGTGTTCTTTGGAACTTAATCATCAAAATTAATAACACAAATTCAGCATCTATGAGCTTTCTGATTATGGCTGTTATTAATGGTCTGTCCATGACCAAATAGTTTCAGAAATTTAGAATTCAACCAAGATAATATGATTTCTTCAGGACATTGCAAAATCCATAATGTGATCATGCTCATTACAAATCTCTAGGAAAGTGGGTTTGGGGGTGGAATTTGCTAAGCATACAATTCACAGAACTTACAGAATGTTTATTCCGTACCCCTTATTTTCCTTGGAACACTTAGGGGGTGCTTATCAGATTTGTCTCTTCAGTGGGTTTGACTGTTTAAGTTTCTGAAATTTGAATTAGTAATAACTCGAAATGGATTCACCTCAAATGCTTTTTGCCCTTCATGCACTAGTAACGAATGTTATCTAGGCATTTTAATTTGATTCGTATCAACTATTAGAGTGGTTTCCTGAAACTCCCACTCTAGCCCCAGCTGTCCTCGGAAACTCCACTCGTAGACCAGCTGGCCTTGAACTCACAAAGACCCACCAGCCCTGCCCTCTGCTCCACGCTTAGGATTATCGGCATGTGCCACCACTGAGTGCATTGATTATGATTCCTGATGGCAAGAAACAAACCCCATGCCAAGTGCTGTTAGAAAGAGAGATTTGTTATAATGGTACAGAGAAATTATGTAGAACCCACAGACAGGAGTGGGGCTGGGTGTCAGGAATGTCTAGAACAATCAACACTATTCGGTGCGGAATCANTTCCTATAAAGGCCCTCTAAACTTGATAATTAATTTCATAGAAAGATTGTTAGATCAATATATTTAACTTTTATTAATAAAAGGGGTATATTTATTCTATTCATTTTCTCAGTGCTTTGACAAAATACCTGGCAAAAGAAACTTAAGGAAGGATGGAAGGACTGATTTTGGCTCACTCTCTGAGGTACAGCCCATCATGGTAGGAACTCAGAAAAGTAGAAACATGAAAACATGAAAAGTAGCCACAATGCATCCACACTCAAGAAGCAAAGAGAGATGAATGCTGATGCCATTAATTTCTCCTTTTTATTCTGCCCAGACCCACAGGCCATGGATGGTGATGTTCAGTATCAGGGTGAGTCTTCTTTCCTCAGTAAAACCTTTCTAAAGACACCCCCATAAACATACCCAGAGGTGTGACATCCAAATACATCGCTTTAAAGTATCACATTCCACCCTTGGACACTGAAGTCTCATTTTCATCTCATAATGCAAAATGTACTTGGTTTAGCTCTCAAACTGTTCATAGACTTTAGTAACCCCAACACTGTTCAACTCTAACATTTCTTCTGAGACACAAAGTCATCTCTTATCTGTGAGCTCTTATAAAATAAAAATCCAAGGCTAGAGATGGCTCAGCAGTTAAGAGCACTTCCTGCTCTTGCAGAGGACCCAGGCTCATTTTCCCAGCACTCCTATGGCAACTAAATCTGTCTAGAGCCCCAGTCCCAGGGTGTTTGAAGCCATCTTCCGGTCTTCACAGGCATTGTACACACATGGCATACTTACATACATGCAGGTAAAACATTCATACACATAAAATAAAAACAAAATATTTTTAAAGAATAAAAGAAAAATCCATAACACATACTTCCAGAGTGGTGTGGCACAGAATAAACACTCCTTTATTCTAAAAGGCAAAACTAGGAGAACAGCAAGGAAAGATCAGACCAAAGTAAAGTCCAAACCCAGCAGAGAAATATAAAACTTTATAGCTCTATATCGGGCATCTGGTGCTCAGGACGCAATCATCTGGTCAGGAGCAGCCACTGGCAGCCCTGCCTCTCAAGCTGCTCCATGTACAGACTGCGGCCTGAGCATACATTTTCTTATGCCAGCCTCACTCTGTCCGGGGCTTTCCTCAGCCGATTGCCCACAGCCCTGGGATCTCCAATACATTGTGGTCTCAGCTGGTTTCCCCGTACAACTTCCAGCAATGGCTTCTTGCAGCCTCCTCGTTAGGGTTCTGATCAAGCCACAAATGATCTTGCCTTGGTGGCTTTCTGGAACCTTGATGCTAACCTCCATGACCCATCCCCCTCACCTTTGCATCTTTCCTGCCTGAAAAAGCAGTACCATGTGGATGACACCACTGGATTCTGCTGCTGACTGAAGATTTAGCCTGGCCCTGGACCACAGCTGCTGCAGCCCCTGTATGTCTTTAGGCTGATCCTTGGATAGCACTCTCCTGACAAGGCCATTTTGTATAAAAGAGCCCCTTCAGTAACATTCTCATTCAAAGCTCTCTCCTTTTAAATGTATTTGCATTCTTTTTTTTTTTTTTTTTTGTCTTTTTGAGGTAGGGGCTCCCTTGTAGCCCCAGCTGTCCTGGGTTTTTGTTTTGTTTTGTTTTTTTTTGCTATTTTTGACACAGCATTTCCTTTAGTCCCAGCTGGCCTGGAACTCGCTATGTGACCAGGCTGCCTTGCTGGATTGAAGTCATGAGCACCATGCCGCCTGGTGTTGCATTCTTACAAGCAGGCAACTTCAGTGGATGGGGTCCTGCCCGGAGCTATTGTCTCAGAACACTAGGGTTCTCTTTAAAAATTTTAATCTCATTACACAATAACAGTTGCCTTTTTCTTCACTTCTCTTTGTCCTAAATTTTAAAATCTCATGTCTCCTTTTCCTTCCAATACTGCATATTTTTTGTATCTTTCTGCTTCTTTGGTTGCTTGCTCTTACTATAGACTTTAAATAAAAAGCAGCAAGCAATACATGGCCACAGATGCCCCTGATACTATCCCTGATTTTCCTTCATAACCAAAACGTTTTTATTTTCTTTTCTAGCCAACTTATTGGACCAGCACCTTCAAATTCTCAGAATACTACAGCGAAGTGAAGCCAGATTTCTTTTTTGCCAAAACGTGACATGACATGGCCTCTTAGCAGGTTCCTAGTGGACAGTTCTATTCCTCTCTC
This sequence comes from Rhizomys pruinosus, assembly GCA_009823505.1. NCBI lineage: Eukaryota > Metazoa > Chordata > Mammalia > Rodentia > Spalacidae > Rhizomys > Rhizomys pruinosus. Next base: position 3,219 of record VZQC01008434.1, on the reverse strand, counting down.
GATACTCGGCCGAGGCCTTCACCACATCTGTTCCATTTCTTAACTCCTACTAAATAGGTGCTTAACTTCGTGCTGTCATTCTAGGGCTTCTCTAGCCCACAGCTCCAAATTTTCCACATTTCCCTCCTGCAAACTCATTCCAAACGCTCATAAATCACATCAATCAGGTTTATCGCAGCAACGCTCCATTCCTCTGCCACAATTTCCGTTAGTTGCTTTTTCTATTGCTGTGGCCAGCAACCTGAACAAAGAGCATAAAGGAAGGAAAGGCTATTTTGGGTCACACAGTTTGCGAATATCTAGTCCCATCATGGTGGGAAATCATGGGAATGGGAGTGTGAGGCAGCTTCTCCCACTGCATCCGCAGACAGGAAACAGAGAGAAGTGAATGTTGGTGCTGAGCTCATTTTTCTCATTTTTTTTTTTTTTTTGGTCTTTTCGAGACAGGGTCTCCTTGTAGCCCCAGCTGTCCTGGAACTCACTCTGTAGACCAGGCTGGCCTTGAACTCACAAAGATCTGCCTGCCTCTGCCTCCCAAGTGCTAGGATTAAAGGCGTGCCCAACCACGCCCGGCATCATTTTTCTCATTTTTAATTAATCTGGGGCCCCACCCCATATTTAGTTAAACCTTTCTGGAAATACTCTTAGAGGCATACCCAAAAGTGTATTTGCATGGGATGTTAAATCCAGTCCAGCTGACAGTGAAGATTAACCCCCACTACGTGGAACAGTTTCATCTGAGATGTGCTTTACAGGCTCATGTTTTGAGCATGTCTCTCCCAGCTGGTGCTGCTGTCTGGGGAAGTTCTTGGACCTTTAGGAAGTGGGGCCTAACTGGAAGAAGTGGGTTGCTGGGGACAGGTCCCTGGAAACATATTATTCCTAGCTCCCCGTCATGCCACTCTGTTTCCTGGTCTACTTCATATTCCCATGAAACCATCAGTGAACATAAACTTTACCTTAAGTTTCTTAGGTCAGGTCTTTGGTCACAATGATGAGAAAAGCAACTAATGCAAGAAGTAATATACAAAACATCATAATGGCATCAAAGACAAACAGGGTCACCTTCCTTTATATCAATTAAAACAAACAAACCTGGAAGATCTTATGTCATGATAAAGAAACTTGGAAGCTTACATGCCATGTTAATCTTAGAGGAATAAAAGACTGAATGCTTAAGCCAGTGAGTCATGTGGCTTAGTAGGGGAAAGGTGCTTGCCACACAAGCCTGGCGACCTTTCTGATCCCAGTAACCCACATAAAAGTGGGCAGAGAGAACAAACTCTAAGTTGTCTTCTGACCTCCATACATGTGCCCGTGCAACTACATACATGCAACTACACACATAATCATTTCTTCTCAGAGAGACCAAGTACTGTATGCTTGACAGTTCTAACTATAACAAGAATTTTCATGTAGGAAAGAAATAGGTTCTCCCTCAAAAGAGAAAATTATGTTTTCTCAGAAAAGTCCAAAAATAGAGTAGTTTCACAAATACATGGTGCAGAGTTGGGAGGAGAGTATTATTGAGTGTAGGGCTTCAACTGTCTCTGAGTTTGGAACTAATTGAGAGATAAATGCAGGTAAGGATTACACTGCTCGTGCTATTTTCAATAATATAAACACTCCACATCTAGCATTTAAATGCCTTTTTACTTGACCTTATATCCAGATTGAGTGGTTTTGAGGACATGCCCCATAGAGTGTTTGGATCTTCAAAGCAGAAACACAAAAAAAGCTTGCATTATACCAATAAATCCTACTGTAACTCAGAGATAAATGGGGGATTTATGTGTGTGAATTTGGGGGTCGGGGGATTGAGAGAGACAAAAGAGTAAAGCAGGGTCTCATGTAGCCTAGGCTGGCCTCAAAATCATCACTATGTCGCTCAGGATGACCTTGAACTTCCAAAGGACTGAAATTATAGGTGTGGGCCACCCATGCATGGCTTGAGGAATATTTTATGTAATGTCATTATGAATATGCGAGCAATGCAGAGATGTAGATAGAAATGTTCACAAAAATAAAAAAACAAAATCCACCACCCAACAAATATTTAATGAATATCTCTCAAGTACCAGTGGCTCAAGGAGCTTTGCAAACATCAATCAGCCTTCCAAACAAAGGCTCCCTATGGAATCTATTTATCTCCTAAATAAATTATAATAAGTCTCCTGATAGCTCACAAGTTATATTTAAACTACTGTTAGACTTTAAAACTTCTTGGCCCTGATATTCAATATTAATGTACCAAGTAAATGATACAATCAATTTTTAACCAGTCAAAAAAAGATGATGAAGTAAAGGTTATATAAAACTAATTGAAAACAATGATGTGCTTTTATACTTAAAAAAAATTTAAGATGTTTGAACAAAAATTTGGCAGCTTTTGCCCATGTTTCTGGTTCACTGATATTTACAATACTGAGCACTAACAGTACCAATAACTCCACATTACAAACACGTTTTCATTGTCATTAGCCCCTTATGAATAGTAGCACCACTACTGCAAATGGAAGGAGTTTGACCTTTTGTTTTTAAAAAGAAAAGTACTTGTGTATCTAGCACATTTTAAAGAGGGTAAAAATGAGAAAGTTAGAGATGGCTTTCCATAAAATCTTCCTATGGGGCATTGTGTACTCCAAAACTCTTGCTATTCTACTTATTACTGAAGCATATATCTATACAGTCTTGGTGTATTCCAGTGTTATTGATGGCAAAGTAATACATACTAGTCTAGAACATTTGGAAAACAATGCAGCTGAGTTAAAAAGCAGTCAACCCCATGTCAGAGGTATTTCCATGTTTTAATCAAGTTTCTATGCAATGCTTATATTAAATTCAACTCATACTTACAACTATTTTCTTCCGTAATTAATTGGAAAGTGCTTTTTCTGAAGGAAAAAAAAAAACAGCATAGGTTTAAAAAATATCCCCAAACAAGACTGAAAAGATGGCTCAGTAGGTTAAAGCACTTATTGTGCAAGCCTGAGAACTGGATTTCAAATCCCCAACATCTATATAAAAAGTTATGCATCACTGTGCACGCCTATAACCCCAGCATGGGAGGGGAGAAGTAGGCAGATCGCAAGAACTCCTTGACCAAACAACCTACTCAAATGAGAAGCATATGGTTTAATGAGAGACCTGGTCTCAAGGCAATGAAGTGGATAGTGACAGAGGAAGACACCTAATACTCTGCTCTGGCCTCCATGTGTA
>VZQC01008432.1:7994-19009 GCA_009823505.1 Rhizomys pruinosus | reverse complement strand
AGCTTACAGTTAGGATATTGGCCTGAGTCTGAGAAAAGACTTTGGACTGTAGACTTTTGAATGGCATTGAAACTGGTAAAGACTATGGGGATTTTTAAGGTTGGACTAAATGCATTTTGCATTTTTTTATGGACAGGAGCCTATGGGGGCCAGCGAGTGGAATGTGGTGGTTTGAATGAGCGTGCCCCATAGGCTTTAATATAAATTTAACAAGTTTTCTATGTAAGCTATAGGTTATTATATTTTTCAATAATTCAAGGATTACACTGAAATTATTCTTTCTTTTCCCAAGAATTTTTTAATTTATTTTTTATTGTTATTGAACCTTTTCCATAAAAAATAATTCATTTTTCAATCGAATTTAGAGTCACTTCCCTGCCCCCCACTCCACCTGAGTGCCTGCATTCTACCATATGTCTTGCATCTTTGAGTCTTTCCAGAGTTTTTTTTTCCAGTTCTTTTTTGTTGTTGTTCTCTCTAACTTGTATTGCTTCAATATATATGTACATATTATATATACATAGTTATATATACATAAATGTATACACTCATATATACCCATATCACCTGAGTTAGAGGATTTTTGTTGTTGTTGTTGTTAAAAGATGTCATGTTTTCCTTAAGGAAGTACTCTGAGGTTCCTCCTTGGCAAGCCCAAACAACCATCAATCCTGCCCTTGTGTTTCACACAGGGGTCTTTCCCTCCCCATGGTCCCTCAAATGAAGTCCATTAATTATGCATCCTATCTTGATCCCCCTGCACTGGCCTCCATGATACAGCCCAGGGAATCGAACAATGGCAGTCTATACTCTGACGAGGCTGAAATCCCCGTGGCTGCTTAGTCCACAAGCTGGGTATCTCAGTAGTCCCCATCTGCATTGAAGGTTTGGAGGATTCTTGGAGAGATATGAGTCTTCAGTCCATACTGGTGGGTTAAAAAGCTGTGTCTACGGGTGCACAAACTTGCATGCAGACAGTACATTCATACACATACAGAAATAAATAAAATTAATTAAAAAAATTAAAAAAAAAGCTGTGTCTAATGGCTTTGAAGAGTTGCAAAAGCAGTGGCAGCCACAGAGTTAAAGCACTTGCCAGTAAGAATTGATGAGAGGACAAACAGTGCTCTCTCTTTTTTCTTTTTCTTTCTTTTTTTTTTTTATTTTATTNTTTTTTTTGTCTTTTTGAACCTCAGCTCCCAAGATACTATGTTCCTGGCTGACAGGTCTGAGTTCCAGGCCACACCCTGCACCCCAGCTGCTCTGGCATGCCTCTATGATACTTTTAAGAAAAGTTTTTCAATTTATTCAATTTGTGCTGTTGGTTGGATGAAGAATCAATTTCCAAGTTTATGATACAGTTAGACAACCATCCAGAAATGTTCTCTTATATTGAGCGGTTTGTGTTTTACATATGGTATAACTGCATTTTCTGTTTTGTCTTATTTTATCGGTCACATACTTATTGTGTATTTCTACTTTCTGTATATTTATTTCAGGGGTACTTTTTTAATTTTAGGGTACAAGGACTGATGTAGCTCATTCTGGCCTCCAACTTGACATGTAGTACCTATTCAGTGCTAGGATTATAGATGTTTGTCTAGATCAGTTTCTAGCTTCTTACTCATTTCCTTCTAGCCATATTTTTTAATCTTTTTAATAAAGGGTCTCCCTGTAACCCCAACTGGTCTGGAACTCACTATGTAGACCAGGATGGCCTTGAAGTCACAGAAATTCACCTGCCTCTGCCTCCCGAGTGCTAGGATCCACTATGCTGACAAACCATATAGTTAACCTTTTTAAAATTGTTAACTTGCAAAGTGTGGTGGCACATCCCTTTAATCCTAGCACTTGGTAGGCAGAGGCAGGTAGATTTAAGCGAGTTCCATGCCAGATGGGGCTACAGGGAGACCCTTTCTCAAAAAAAAAATTGTTAACTTGAGCTGGACATGGTGGCACATGCCTTTAATCCCAGCACTTGGGAAGAAGAGGCAGGCAGATCTCTGTGAGTTCAAGACTAACCTGGTCTACATAGTTCCTGGACAGATGCGGCTACAGGGAGACCCTGTCTCAAAAAGTTTTAAAAAATGTTAAGCTGAGAAATGTTGATAATTTTTCATCTTCATTTATTGTATCTACCTAGTGAATGATAACTCTTTACCATCTACCAGTTTCTTGAAATATGAGAAAATATGTTTCATACACTTCTTTTTTATTTTTAATTTTTATTTATTTTTTATGTGTATGAATGTATTGTCTGCATGTAGGTTTCTGCACCCATGTTGTGCAATGCCTCGGAGGTCAGAACAGGGTGTTGTATTCCTCTGGAACTGGAGTTAAAGATGGTTCTCAGCCACCATGTGGGTGCTGGTGATCGAACCCGGGTGCTCTGCAAGAGCAGTCGGCACTCTTAACCACTAGGCCATCTCTCCAGCCCATACACTTCTTTTTTTAATAAAGTGGTATTGGAGACATTAAATTATTCTTTAAAGTTGTTGCAGTAGAGCTAGTCAAATATATTGCCTTCTGTAATACTAATACGCTATAATTTAGTCTTTGCTTCTTATCTCCCTGTTGTATGAACTAGCTTGGTGAGAGTACAGGAAAACTTGATGCTTTTTAGAAGATCCCATTTTAGGCATAGTTGATCATAAGAACAACACTTAAGCATTCAAACTGTCTTACTGTGAAATCAAATGCTTTGGCCCTTCCAATTAATTTATTTAAGTTTTGAAAAGTACAAATACTACTTCATATGATGTGCTTTGCAGTGGATTTTTGAAATAATGTTAAGTGTCTTGCCAGTCTTTGCAGTGGGCCTTTTCTATCAGAATTAATTTGCTTACCATAGCTATCTTGTTTGTGTATTACTAAAGAATTTCAGGTTGGGGAGCTAGAGAGATGATTCAGCAGTTAAGAGAAGTGGTTGCTCATGTATAGGAGCTGGGTTCCATTCCCAGCACCCACATGGCAGCTAAGAGCCGTCTGTACCTCTAGTTCCAGGGGATGAAACACCCTCTTCTGACCTTCAAGGGCATGGTAGGCCATACACACATATATCTAAAAAGTGATAAAAATAATAAAATTTTTTAAACCTTCAGTTTTCTTAGTTTGGCAGTTATTGCTACATTTTCTTTTAAGTTTTTTAATGTAAGAATGTTTGCATGATATTGAGAGGTCTGCCACTGTGCGATTCAGGAAGTCAGAAGAAAACTTTGGGAGACTGTTCTTTCTTCCACATCTACACTGGTTTGATGTCATCCAGGCATCTTTGGCTTTAGCTACTGTGCTATTTCATTGGCCCTAACAGTTGCTTTTTAGTTTATTTTAATTTTATGTCTATTAGTGTTTTGCCTGAATATATGTTGAAATGAAGTGCCAATGGAGGGCAGATGAGGGTGCTGGATCCCTTGAAACTGGAGTTTTTGATGGTTAACCTGGCATGTGCATACTGGAAAATGAACCTTGCAAAAGGTGCCAGTGCTTTTAACTGCTGAGCCATCACTCCAGCCCTTTTTGCTGCTATTTTCAGGCAATTGATTTTTATGTTTTGTAGTTCTTTTATTTGTCTATTAACTGACAGTTTGTTGGCCATATATAATAAAAGTTTATATATAATATACAGTTACTAGACTTGACAAGCAGACTTGAGCTTCCAGTATGATAAAAATCTAGAATACAAAAATTTGTCTGTAGTGCTCTTTTTACTCAAATTTTCTACCCACATTACTGGTTTAATTTTATCTTATTATTTCTTCACACTCTTTCTTTTGCCTGTCTCCCTCCTGACTCATTACATTACCCAAGATTGGCATAAAATTTGAGGTAATCCTCCTTTCTCAGTCTTGCAAATACTCATATTACAGGCATGTATCACAAACCTGGCCTTTTAATTTACAGTTGCAAAATTTATTAAGTTTTTAAAATTTTTCAGGTCAGGAAGATGGGATGGGTAGCACATGTCTGTAGTCTCAGCACTCAGGAGGCAGAGGGAGGTGGATCTCTGTGAGTTCAAGGGCAGCTGGGACTACAGAGACCCTGTCTCAAAAAGCCAAAAGAAAAAAAATTCAGGTCAGGCCAGTGTGGTTGTACACACCTTTGATCACAGCACTTGGGAGATAGAGGCAGGCAGAAGTCTATAAGTTCCAGGCCAGCCAGGTGTACGTAGTGAATTCTAGTCTAGCTGGAACTACTGGGAGACTCTATCTCAAAAACAAAAGAAAATAAAACAAAATTTAAGTTCAGTCTAGAAAGATGGCTCAGTTCTTAAGAGTACTGGCTGCTCTTATAAGGACTCATGTTTGGTTACCAATACCCACATGTCCACTAACCACTGGCACCAACTCCAGTTCCAGGTCATCCTACACTTCTGATCTGTGCTCGCATTGCACTTTACATACATTCAAGCAAAGCACCCATACACATAAAATAAAAATAAATATTATATACATATATCTTATTTTGTTGTTGTCATTGTTGTTGATTTATTTTTCCTTTTTTTTAAAAAAAGGAAATAAAGTAATTGCCAGCAATGTGGCTTGACCAGAGCGGAGGGTAGCCATAACCAGGCCATTCTAAAAGAAAAAGAAAAGAAAAAAAAGAAAGTGGGAATTTGTGACTCATGAAATATAAACAAGCAACAGCCAAGGAAAATGATCAAACTATCTACCATCATAGAGATGGAGGAGCCAATGGAAGTACTGGATGTGCCCCAAGAGGCGGTGCCGATCCTAGTTCAACAGAACCAGAGAGCAGCTTCTCATTGAGCATATGACTCCCAGTGGTTGAACCCCTGCCTGTCCTTCCCTAATTATGAAAAAGTGTAGGAAATATGAGCGCATATGGACATTTTTAATATCCCAACCTGCATATCCAACATGGCCTGCACATTTACAGTGGGCTAAACAGGGTTGTGCTTGCCACAGAGGTGAAATTTCCCCTACTGGCTCTGTATGAGTGATAACCAATTTCTGGCCTAACTAGTTACTGCTAGGGTTTTGGTTACCCTGGGAATTCCTGCTAATGTGTTCTCCCCAGAGCAGCCCTCTCAACACTGCTTAGAGTCAACAAGCCTGCCTGGTCTGATTCCCTGGTTTTGGAAAATAGGAACCATCAGAGAGCCCTCTCTACACCCTGATCCTCTTAAGGAAAATAAACTTCTTTGTGCTTTCTGAAAATATTGGGAATCAGGGACTTTAGGTAACAAATAGAGAGGTGGGGGCTTCGCCACCCAGACTGAGAATGTACAGACATTTTAGGGAACGACATATTGCAAAAGGTAGAAATTTGCGTTTCCTTTCAGAAAGGCTGAGTGAAAAGTTCCAGGGCCCTTCAGTGCCAGAAAAGCATGGAGTGTGGGGCTCAAGTGCAAGACTTGGGGTAAGGAAAGTGGGAAGGAGTCAGGGCTCAGCTGCTGAAGTGTGGGTTTTTCTGACTTCCCCTCTTCCTTACAGATGGTTGAGTTCTCTTATATCGCCTCAATACCATGCAAAAAGATCATGACAAGCTCCAGCTCCTGCACCATGTCATCACCCAAAGTTTGGTTCTCACAGGGCATCACCAAAACAGCCTGCTTGCCAGGGATGCACTTGGCCATGTAGTTCTCATAGTACTGTAGGTTCATCTGTCTTGTCTCTAGTGTGGCCAGACCCTGGGGCCAAATGTGTTCATTGGCATTTTCAGTCAACATGTTGACAATAGAGGCAGGTTAACCACTCTCCACCAGGGAACATTGATTACTGCCTGGAGCATCAGGGGTTGAGATCATCCCTTCCCAGTGGGTCTTTTTATTTTCCTTGTCTGTTTGAGACAAGGTCTCCTTTTAGTCCAAGCTGACTTGGAGTTCAATATGTAGAGCAGGCAGGCTTTGAACTCACAGAGATTGGCATGCCTCTGCCTCCCAAGGGCTGGGATGAAGGCATGTGCCACCACATCCACACCCCCAGTGGATCGCACTTGCAGGCTGCAGGGAGTTCACCCACTCGAGCATCTCGTTGTATTCAATGGTCTCCAGGTTCTGAAGGTTGGTGTTGACACTTTGGATCACAAACAAATAAACCTTCGGCAGCTGTATGTGTCGCTTCTGCTCTGCCAGATGGTGTTTGTGTTCAGGTGGCATCTTCTCCATACCACAGAGAGCAGGTGCTTAATGCAGTTTTGGTTTAGCAGCTCATCTTTGAGCATCTCCATCCACAGTCCTCTTCAGGTTGTGTTCACAGTCACTGAGGTGAGACATGCGGTTGTCAAGCTGGGCAAGAGCACTTCAGCCAAACACAGCATTGTCGCAGGCAGTTTAAAGCTTTGACAACATGTTCTGCCTGATCCAAGGTGCTGGGTGCAGGTGGGCGACCATCACATCACTGCAGTCTATGGACACCTAAAGAACCATTAGGTGATCCAGGCATTGCTCACAGTGAGGTGCCTGTACTGGCTCCTCCAAGACTCCTCTTCAAATAGGGCGATAAGGACTTCATCATCCTCCTCCTGGAAACCTGTTACATCATACCCCATATCTCATCACTGAAACCCAGGTCCAAACAAGTAGTAGGGGCAGGTTCCCTGTTTACAAGATTCCAACCCCCTGATGCCTCTGAAGATATAAGAGTTGATTACAGACTTCTCCTCTGGACAAGGTTAAGAATTCACTGTCCCTCAGGCTGGAGTCCACCAGATGCATCTGGTGCATTGAGAAACAGGCCTGGTGGTATTCACTTTCCCCCAGATACCTCCAAGGTATCTGGGGGAAAGTCCACCAGATACCTCCAAGGCATGAAACAGTCCGGTCTGAAGTGATAAAGAAAAATTCCCCTAAACCTGGTTCCATTCCTGTCCCAAGACGGTGTCTAAAGATAACCTTTAGTATGTGGGGGCAGGTGGGCTGACCTAACCATGAGCTGTAACTCTGCTATTACCCAATAAGGCTAGAAGTTACCAAAACCCCACTAAGATTTCCCTAGACCCTGAATAAAAGGCCTGCAAGCCAACTTATTGGGGTCGGAGCCTTTTCCCTTCCTAGGTTTGCAAATAGCAACCCGTCCCTAGGTCAGCAGGTAACAGGATAATTCCAGGAAGAACCACTTTGAGGGCCCTGGCCCCAAGCCACCTGCAGAACCAAGCATGCTGAGTATCCCCGCTTGTCACGCAGGAGACTGGGGTTCAATTCCTGCCCTGCTCTAAGTGTATAAAAACTGTATGCAGAGATGGCTCGGGGGTTTGCCTCTCCCCATTGTACAGGCGAACCCTGGCATGCCAGAAGAATAAAGGTCTTGCTTTTGCATCGAGAGTCTTATCTCCACGTATCTCACTCTCGGGTCTCTCAAAGGTAAGGCTCAATTCAGGTATTACATCTCCACTGAGTGCCACTCAGGAGATTCTTCCAAGTATTCCTTTTGTTGGCTATTCGCCAAAGTTTTCCTTCCTAGTGACAAGTTTCATGGCCAAGGGATGGGTGTAATGTCATAGTCAGGAATACTGGCCTCACTGAGGTCTGAATTCTCAGTGTCTTGGGCCCCTGCTGGAGCTGAGGCCACAGCAGTCCCAGGGCTGCCCCAGTGCTGGGTCTCTGGGTAGGGGAGGTAGAGAGAAAGGAGAATATATATATATATATATATATTTTTTTTTTTTTTTTTTTTTATTTGTTTTTTAAAAGAAATTTGAGAGAGAGAGAGGGACCCGACGAGGTAATAATGTATTGTATAAGGAACTACATTTGTTTTTTGAAGTTCAGCCGCTTAAATAGACCTAAAGTAATCCCACCCATAAATCTTCGAGACTGCAGCATAAGCATTTAATAGTTCTGGTCATCCGATAATTGACATGGTAGTGGTTGTCAACTATGTTCCATCTAGGTTGGTCCCGGAAGATTGTATTAACATACGTTTAAGGTTTCCATTAGTTTTCCCTTTTCCATTTTTTTTGTGTTTGGGAGAGATTCGAATGTGGGCCTATTTAGCGTGGGGCCACGGAATTGTCATCTGGGACCTAAGGAGCTACTTTGATCAAGTGACCCGCTGTGTTCAAGATTGGCGCCCAACACCACCGATGTAAAGAGCACCTGTGCACGTGCCGGCTGGAAGAGATGGCTTAGCCCGAGGCCAGCACACGCAGGCCGCACACCGCAGCGGGGGTTAAAAGCGCAACCACTCTTGCAGAGGACCGGTTCGTCCCCAGCACCCCGACACACGGACAGGCTGAGAAACCGCTCATGAAAGACGCAAGTCCCTAAGAGGAAATCCACATGTCCCAGGGGAGTCTGGACAACACCCGCACTCAGCTTTTCTTGACCTCCGCACGCGAGCGTTGCATTGTCCACGAACACGCACGATGGCACAAACTTGCCATGGCAGACAGTACATTGCAGTACACATACAGAAATATAGAATAAAATTAATAAAAAAATTTAAAAAAAAAGTGTGGCACGTGTCCTACATTGCCTTTCGACATCACAGCATTTGGGTTGTGGCCTTCATTGAAAAGACAGACAGATACGACAGATCAGTGTCTGACAGGCATGCATAATAGAAAAAAGGAACATAATAGTAGACAAGATAATGTCCTTCACTCCTGGCTTTTTCAATGCAGGGTAACATATACATCAAATACATGCTAGTCTGAAATATACATAATACACAATGGACTTAAGCCGCCAAAAGGCCTTTGAAAAAGATAGGTTAAAAACCACAAACTGGAATCATGCACTTTAAATAACTTTTCAGTTTTAAAAAACGAATAGACCAAGTGTGCTGGAGAAATGACTTCAGTATAAGGTACACATAGTGCCCTTGCTCGGTAGGGAAGACGCACCTGGGACTTCAACTTTACAGCACCCGGGCAACCTCACCCAATGGGAGGTCTCCACCACCGTAAACGATCTCAACTCCAAGTTCCAAGGATCCTTGGGATTCCATTCGGATGCTCCAGCACTAGACCATTCAGAGACCAGGCAACAAGCGGGATATACAGATATGGGCTGCGACTTAACGATGAGTATCGGCAATATGCTGCATCTGCAAGTAAAATAAAAATAACAAGTACTGGGCATGGTGGCACCCCTTAATTCATAGCACCCGCACGAGGCAAGAAGGTGGATCGTTGTGAGTCAAGTTCCCAGCCTGTTCTACATAGGTGAGTTCCAGGACAGCTGGAGCTACAAAGAACCCTGGTCTCAGAAAGATAGAAGATATGGATAGATGATTAGATAGATAAGATAGATGATAGATAGATAGATAGATAGATAGAATAGATAGATAGATAGATGATGAGAGATAGATAACTAGCATTAGACTAGATTACTAGATAATAAACATATAATATAAAGCAATAGACACAAACATGGTGTTTATACACTTTTTTTTTAGATCTTCTCGTCCTTGAGACATGGTCTCCCTGTAGTCCCCTAGCTGGTTCTGGAACTCACTCTGGTAGACCCAGGCTGCCTTGAACTCACATATAGATTCACCTGCCTCTGCCTCCACAAGTGCTAGTATGTAAAGGCTTGCTCCACCACACCAGGCCATAGCTCTCTGTAAAATGGAGACCTGCTGAAGTTTACTTTGCCACGTTCCACACCAGCTGGGTCTGTAGAAAAGATCCAGGATTCTCAAACAATAAAAATAAACCGGGAATTAAAACAAAAACTTAGATCAGATTTCTATCTAAGAAATAAAGTTAGTTCTATACATATATTTTTTCTCCAATATTTTAAAAAATATTTATTTCTTTAAATTGAATGTTTTGGTTTGCCCATCAGAGAAAGGTTAATTACTGCACTTGCTGTTTGGGAATACAACTTACGTTTCCTTATGGATCCTTCTGAAGAGGAACACTAAGTATAAAGTTATTCACAGTAGACACCTTCAATGTTTTAATAGTTATCTGGTGTGTGCTGGAAATTGAACCCTGCAAAAGCTGCCAGTATTTTAGACAAATATTTGTGTAAAAATTACTAACTGTTGAAACTGAAGAGATGGCTTAACTGTTATGCTCTTAAAGAAGACTGGAGTTTAAAAGTTTGAGNGTCTTCCTGTAGCCCCAGCTGGCCTGGAACTTGCTATGTAGACCAGGCTGGCCTTGAACTCACAGAGATCCACTTGCCTCTGCCTCCTGAGTGCTGGGAGTAAAGGTATGCACCATCACACCAACATTAAAAACAAAAACAAAACAAAACAAAACAAAAAACATTTCAAGGCAGGATTCAGGCTGGCTTCTCTAACCTCCTGCCTCTATCTCCCAGTCACTGGGGCTACAAGCATGTGCCACCATGCCTGGCTCCTGTTTTTTAATCTAGGAAGAAGCTGGACACTGAAGTAGGTAGGTGACTTTCCGAAAGTAGACAGGTAGTAAATTGTAAAGCTGGCCCTGAAGCTAGACTACTCAGTTCTACTGCTCCATCAGAGTTACAGACATTAACATCTAGAACCTCTGGCCATATTGGGGGACTCAGGACAGTGACATTCGTCTTCCAGAGCCACCATGTTTCATCTCAGGTGACTGCGCTGGGGCTTGACATCCTCCTTGTGGTGCTAACAGTTAGGTCAGTAGGCCTGTGTAAATTTAGAGCAAAGGCTTGCTTCCCTTCACTTGCTATAGAGAAGCTGGGGAAAAGAAAAACAAAACAAAACAAAACGGGCTAGAGAGAGGGCTCAACGATTAGGAGCACTGGCTGCTCTTGGAGGGGGCCCTGAGTTCAGTTCCCAGCACCTACGTGGAGGCTAACAATTGTCTCTAACTCCAGTTCCAGGGGATCCAATGCCCTCTTCTGACTTCTGCAAGCATTGTACACATGGGTACACTTAATACCTGCAGGCATTATACTCATACGCTTAATTAATTAATTAATTAATAAGAAAAAAATCGAAGCAATGTGAGGATTCTGGTTCTCCTCTCCTCTCCAGTGTTTCCAGAGACATTGGAATAACCTCCATCTTTTTCCCCCCTTTGAATTTGGGAGGAAGAGGCTGAATGTGGGAAGCAGAAGCATCTGGTAGACATTCTCCATTTTCTTTTTTTTTTTTTTG
>VZQC01008430.1:63887-153533 GCA_009823505.1 Rhizomys pruinosus | reverse complement strand
TTGTTTATACTGTATAAAATATATAATATAAAGTTATACTGTTATAATTTTATTAATATAATTATATAAGGATATATACCATATATGATAACTTGTAACTCCAAATCCCGTGTGCTATAATAATGTGCTTAAACATTACCATGCTAGGGGCTGGAGAGATGGCCTAGTGGTTAAGAACGCCAACTGCTCTTGCAGAGGACCCTGTTTCGATCCCCAGCACCCACATGGCGGCTGAGAACGGTATTTAATTCCAGTTCCAGGGGAATCTGACAACCTCTTCTGACCTCCGTGACATTGCACAACATGGGTGCACAAACCTACATGCAGAGAGTATATTCATACACATAAAAAATTTAAAAAAGCATTACCATGCTAGTTGATTTTCAATAATTTATGATGAAAAATGCTGCAATGAAAATATTTAGATTTCTAACTCATCACACATCTACAAGCTCATTGTAGGATGTGGTATTACAATGACTATTATCAGTAAAAAATTACTTAGATTTGTAATGTTTTAAAACAAGCAACTGAATATCAGCTGTCTACAATCCTATAAATAATGTCTGAAGGAAGATTTTTCTTCTAATTCTGGCAGAATGTATATTGAGGCTGATTTTGAATATAAATTTGGGTTATAGTACATATGTGCTCACTACATAGATCTAGAATGCTTTCATCAACTTCTCCCTTTTGAGATACTTGTTCCTCTAAAGTTCAAGTTTTCCAGATCTGTTCTTATAAACCTAAACAAGGTGAAATTTCCTTGTCTTAGTTCAGTGAATAAGCTGTTAAGATGAGACTATTGAGTGCAAATGATATTAATGAGAATGAATGAGTGTGAAGATATTTTGTGTTCCACTCTGATATAAAAAAATGACCATTATTAACATTTTTCTTAGAAAAATCAGTAGATTTTCTCTGTCATTTTTAATTGTTTAGCTTATTTTCAATATCAGTTTACTGCCAAAATCTGATATAGAACATTTCTTTTCTTTTTTTTTCCTTAATGCTTTTATTTTTAATTGATGCTTTGTGTATTTCATACATCATTTTCCAATTCAGTTCAGGTATATATCCCCTTCCCTTCCTCCCACCCCACCCCTACCCATCCCAGATCATGCATTCTTCCGTAACTTTTCTGCATCTTTCTCTGTTTTTTTATTTTGTTTTGTTTTGTTTTCATTTTTTTTTAACAATAAGTGAACATTTCTTTTCATTTTTAGGTCCTTACCACCAATCAAATTTGGCTCAGTTCTCATTTAAAGCATTATTATCTCTAACTCTAACTCTAATGAAAAGGAAGGCTCTTAGAGAAACTAAAATGCACATTGAGTTCAGTTAAATAGAGGCCCAAGTGTTTATTGGCATTACATCATGGCCTCTTTTTGAAGTGAACAATTATAAACAGAAAGGTCACAGAGATGAGGATATCTGTTGTCACTGTTAATTGCTTCTATTCATTTTCATAGAATCACTTCTCTTGTGAAATACTCTGTGATGGCTAATCCTGCTTGTCAACTCA
This sequence comes from Rhizomys pruinosus, assembly GCA_009823505.1. NCBI lineage: Eukaryota > Metazoa > Chordata > Mammalia > Rodentia > Spalacidae > Rhizomys > Rhizomys pruinosus. The sequence goes on along the minus strand of VZQC01008430.1, from coordinate 152,008 downwards.
ACTGGACATGGGTTTAACTAAAGTGAGGAATATCTTTTGATTGGATCATTTGAGTCCTTACCTTCTGATGACAGCTGTATAAAGGCCATTGGCAGAAGGAAGCTCAAGATATATGTTGCTTGACTTGTCTCTCAGTGGTGAGTTCATTTTGCTGCTGCTGTGAAACCCTTCATCATATGCTGAAGATTAGCATATCTCCAGGAATCCATCAGTTGTTCAGCACCAGACTGGGACTACTGAAACAACCAGCCTTATGAACTGAGCAATTACCTGATTTCCAGCCTCTCCAGTGAGGTGCAGACATTTTTGGTCTACTCAGAGTCAATAATGCTCTTCGAGAGGATCTGGGTTGTGTTCCCAACAGGGTGCCTGTAACTTTAGCTTCATGGGATACAGCACCCTCTTCTGAATTTTGGTGACACCTACAGTCAAAAGTGTATATCCATACTTAGATACACATATATGTGTATAATTAAAAATAATAAAATTATTTATTTTAAAAAGCACTCAAAGACTATTTTAATTTACCTAAATTAAATAACTAATGACCCAAATGTTCTAGTTTTATGGATTTCATTAAAAAGAACACTCATGTATATAGAAGAAATATATATGATAAATATATGTGATTATTTTATACACAATAAAATTTTTATATTTGTAATTGCTCATGTTTATGTACATGCTACAATATTTCCTTAATGTAATGTGCATATTTGAACATCTGTATAATTAGGTAGGTATTCAGGCTATTAAAAGAAGAGATAATGCTTTCCTAAATTACAGTGTTTAAAGACAAGGTTCTGCAACTGAACAGGTCTCCTAGTAAAACCAGAATGTGAACAAGAAGGAAGAGGCACACAAGGAAAACAGGCAGCATTCCCTTGGGTCCACTGATTTTCTAGGTTGTTTGTGTGATAAAATCTTTTCATTTTCTTTCCTTAGAATCTTTATCCTTGGTCCCAAGTGTTATACTTTTGTTTCCTTTCTCATTTTATATTTCCCTAAAGTTTTTATCTGTTTATATCCTCTTCCTTGTTGACTTTAGATTCTGCTAGCTCAACTTAAAATCTTTTCAGATCAGATGGGGATTGTGATCCTGGAAATGTATTTCAGGGTGAGTTACTTACCTGTACTCCTGTAGTTCATAACTTAAACCATTATTTGACGTTTTTCTCCTCATTATATACTGCTATATGCATCTAATTTGGACTCCACTTAGATTTACTTAGAGTAAGTGTACAGTTGCTTTTCTTCAGATTTATGAATAGCCTCCTGATTTTAATGAGACAATGTGTCAGGCTGTAAAGAGCAAGTGGTGCCAGGAAGTTGTTATGCTTCAAACTGGCTCCCCAGCAGACGAAGTAGAGGATTAAGCTTATTCACCTGTGAGCTCAGAAGCTGCATTTTTTTTTACAATATTTATAGACAGTTCAGGTTCGTTCCAGGCCTACTCTAGAGTTGGTAAACTCAGAAATCACAGGAGCTCTTAGCCAAGTGATTCAAGACTATTCACAGAAGTTTTCACCCTTGGCTGGGGACCAGACGCTATAATTCTGAGCAGGGACACAGATGTACGTAAGCAGGTGCTAACATTAAAACACACTCAGGCTTTCTTAAGAAAAAAAAAAAAAAGAGGTAAACTGGTAAGTTTTTGTTTTTGCTTTCGTTTTTCAGATAAAGCAGGGCAGGTTCTGGCTGGTTTCAGCATTTCCTTTACTGCAACCTGGTCTTAACCACTGAACTATCTGCCTAGCCCCATCACCTGTGTTTTTTATGAATATCTATTCTTTCCTTACGTTGTACATTCACTTTATTTTTCAAATTTTGTATGTTTTATATATAATATTTCAGTCAGTTTTAATTGGCCTTATACCTATTTCTCCCTTGGCACCCTCCCTCACCCTGCCCCTGGAGTTCACGACTTCTGTCATTTGTGCTACAGTATATTGTGCCAAATTATTCTCCCAGGTCACTCCTCAGTTCTAGCTACTCCCCTGAGGAGCACATCTTGAGTCTCTTTTCTAAAATAATTCCAGGTTTTCCTCACCTGACCACCTCAGCCTAGGTTAGGCTCTGTTACCCATTTCCAAATTTCTGTGTTTGTTTTTTGTCAAGCTGAGCTTCATAGGTCTTTTCAATTTTTTAATAGTGATTTTTATAAAATGAAATAAAAAGCAAAACCCTATATTTTCATCAAATTCTAAGATGAAACTATAGGTAATACAAATATATTTTGTGTTATTTTGTACATTAGTATATTTATGGCTTTATGTTTCCTGCAGTATTTGCTTGTGTGTATAGTTTCTGACAGTCTGTCTTTAATTCACTTTCATGTGGATGTAAAAAATGTGCTACATAATTCATTGAAAAAAAATACTATCCTCATTCTTCAAAGTAGTAACGTTATTATGAATCAAGTAATCAATTGGAAATGGTTTCAATTTTGGCTTTTCAGGAGTGTTCCATTCTAGCTACATTCTATTTGTTATTTCATGTATAAATTCTCTTGGAATCTGATTGGTTCCCAAATCTACTCTGAAAATTATCTGAAGTAATTTTGCTTGCTTGCTTTCACATTCTGATTAATTTATTTATATTTTCTAATTATTTAAAGATGGAGGTTTTGAAATGAAAAAGAAAATTCTTGACAACAATTTGATAGTTTACAAAGAATTTTTGAAAAATAAGTAAATTGATATTTTACACTTATCTTAATTTTCTAAACTCAAATTTTTAAAATCTCTAATTTATAATTTTATTCCTAGGTTTCAGTCAATAATTCAGTTTTGCGATGAATAATACATTTAAATAAACTTATTCATTAAACTTATATTATATTATACTATATTATATTACTTGGACTATTGTAGCAGCATTTAGTTTAATTTTTATAATTTTATCATATATAATAATCCCTGATTGCTTTAGCAGATATTTTGTGTTCAGCAACATCCAAAAATACACTTTCTAATTAAGCTAGACATTTTAACTATTATATGGAATGGGGAGTTTCTCTTCTGGTCTCTATTTTGTGTTCTATATGCTTCTTTTTTTGTACTGGTTTTTTTTTTTTGTTTTTTTTTTTTTTAGTTTGGGAAATTTTCTTCTATTACTCTGTTGGAAGATCTTATCGATACCATTCTTTGGGATTTATTTCTCCTCCTTATCCCTACGCTTTTGGAGGTTTGATCTTTTCTATAGTTGCCCACAATTCCTGGTTGTTGGTCTCACTTTATGTTGTTTTAATTTTTTTCAACATCTTGTACTTGAGTTTTTTGTTGTTCTGTGTTATCTTACCAGGTCTGTATATTTTTTTGTTCTGCTTCCTCCATTCTACGTCTGAGGCATTTTTTTGTCCGTTCAATTTTCTTAATTGGATGAGTGTTCTTACTTTTCCTTTATCAGTTCATCCCTTGATTCTTCTATTTCTCCACTTCCTTTTGGAGCGTCTCAATCTTCTTACTGAGCCTCCTTGCTTTCACTGCGTTTTGGTTCCTTTTTATTTTTCATTCTCTGTTTTGTTATTCTTTTTTTTTTTTCCTCTTTGTCTTCTCTTCTGGAGTTTTTCATTCTCATCTCTTAGTCTCATGACTTTTCTTTATATTTCTGTGGATTTCTTTGAATATTTCTGCATGTTCCTCTAAGATCTGCATCCTGGGCCAACATCCCAGGGGGTATCCCCACTGTAGGAATCTGCAAACCACAGGTTTGGTATAACTTGGTGTGGAATTAAACCTGTCCATTTCCCACTGTCCCTTCTCTTCATGTCCCTGGCATTGGGTTTTCTTTTGCCTGTATTCCAATTGTCCAAATGCCTCACTGAAAGTTGCTTTCTGTGTTGAAGGCTTGCTTTGCTTGCCTCTTTCAGAGTCCTTTGTTGTTTTTGTTTGATTTGTTTTTTTGTTTTTCTTTTATTTTTTTTTTTTTTTTTTTTTGAGTAGTTTAGACTTCTTAATTTTGTCTATATTATTGGAAAGTTCAACTCACTCTTCCCTTTGTTCTGAAGGTTCTCCAAGAGAATCCACGTGGACACTCCAGTTGGCAGGGGGGCTGCCTGCTTTAGCCCTGCATCCTGTTCTTACTCTGTGCTTCAGGTGGCTCTGCGGAAAAATTTTTTTTTTCCCTGGATCTAAGCGCTGTGCCACTCAAGTTACACAGTGCAACAGGCCCACCTCTTTATACCAGCAGCGAATGTACTCTGCCCCCACAAAGACAATGATTTTAATTATTCAACAGAACAATGAAACAATATCCAACAACCCATGTGGATTAGAATTATCCCAAAATCCCCCTGGTAGTTGCACTCCTACCTGTGCTGCAAGTGGTTCTGGGAAATTCCCGTGATCTAAGCTCTGTGCTCTACCTATCATTGACTTTTGTTAAAATAGTACAGAATGGTTTAACTATCAACCAAATTCATTCACATGGCATGCTACAAAATTTAATTATGTTGAATATAACATATCTTACTAAAATAAACTTTATGTTATTTGTGGAAAGCATATCCTGTGTTTGCCCTACGCAGGGTTTGACTATTATCATCCTACCTCAGTCCCAAAGTTGGGATTCCAGGTTAAACATATTTGTTATAAAATAAATTTGTGAGATTATAAATGAACAACTTACTATTACTCAGGTAAACCTCTCTTAAATGTTGTCCCGGTACACCAAAGGTGGCGCCATGTAATGCACAAATGATTCTTCTTAATATCCATTAAGTTAACAAGGGAAAGCACAATCCAGCATCGGATAATTCTAGTTTTGTATTATTAGAAAGGAAGAACATAAGGGAACTCTCTTACTGCTGAGGTTAGACTGGAATTCAAAAGTGTTGCATCTAAAGTTAAAAGGGGTGGGAGATGTAACTCAGTGGTGTGAGCATTCCCTAATGTGAGCATGGGCTGAGTTTACTCGCTCCGACAGTACAGGAAACTACAAACAAACAACCAACACAAACAAACAAAAAATCACAATAATTAGAAATCTCCCAGATATAAAGCATTTCTCATTTCAAATCAAATTTCTCTAACGTTAGCTGAGTTGATCACCCTTCTAAATATTTTCACAGGAATGTCATTGGCTCAGTTATGTTATCACCCTAGATAATTGCTAATTTGTTTCTTTAGCAGACACTTCTTTTCCTTTAAAACGTTTGTAAAAATTTCTTCTACATTTCCTGTGGTGTGCATGTCCATGCAAATTGACAAAGGTCAGGCATGTGTGTATTCCTCATTTGACTCGTCACTTATTTCCTGAGGACAGGATCTCTTTCTGAACCAGGACATAGCTGATTCAGCTAGACTGGTTAGCAGCAAGCCTAGGCTTCCACTGCTTCTGCCTCTCCACAGCCTGGGTTACATGAATTACTGCAGGTCCACCTCTTATACTTGGGTGCTGCGGTTCAAACCTAGGTCCTTGGGGTTTCTGCAGCAAACAATTTTACCGATGGAACACCCTCCCTGGATCTAGTTACTCTTTTTTTTTTAATTTTATTTATGTTTATGTGTGTGAATTTATGTATGCATGATAGGTTTTGTGCACCGAACATGGTCGCTGGCAATGCTCGGTAGGTCAGAAGATGGGCGTCGGATTCCCCGGGAACTGGAAATTCGTTCTCCTGGAATTAGGAATTACAGACGGATTTCTCAGCTCATAGTTGGTTCTGGGGAGGAAACCTCGGTCCTCTCTGAAGAGCAGTTCGGCACTCTTAACAGCTAGGGCCAACTCTCTTCTCAGCCCATTACTTTTTTCTTTTAATTGATTTCCCAAAGGGCTGCTGCGTTGACACCTTTGATCCTTTCCCTTTTAATGACTCTGTTTTCTATTTATTTTATTTCTATATTTGGTCCTTCTAGTAAAGGCGTTTTCCCTTTAATTCTACCGCGTCATATTACATACTCATCTAAACTAGTCTATTTTTAATTAATTTTTTAACATTTTTATATTTACCGTATGTCTTTATTGGCCTTACATTGTATGTAAGGGCACACATGTTGTACAGATGCCACAGAAGAATTGAGAGTGTGTTTATCCTCAAGAACTGAAGATTGGGAGGGGTTGGAACGCACATGTGGGTGGTGGGACAACGAATGTCCAGGTTTCTGTTCAAGAGCAAACCAATGACAAAGACATCTCTCCAGACCGCCCATATACAATAATTTACAAGAAACCTCTCTCACATGAGAATTTAGGGTGCTTCATCCTTTTCACTAATGTTAAAGATAAGTTTAAGAAACAAATGTGTTCAAATGATGGGATTTTGTGTTCTTCTTTTGTGTTTGTTATTTTCGTTAGTGTATTTTTTTTGAGGCAGTTCATTGTTAGCCCAGGCGGCTGGCCTAAACTCCTTTATCAGATAAGATATTCTTGAAATTTCTTATGCCTCCTACACAAATAGTTGTGGATTACAGAAAATTTGCCACATACTTGGCTTGATTTTCAATTAGTGTAATTAATTGATTATTTTAAGGAACATGGATTTGAACTTAGAACTTTGGCATATTACCATGAGAAACCATTCATCAGTCCTTTGTTTTTTTTTTTTTTTTTCTTTTAATTCTTTAGAACAAGGTCTCAGTAGGGTTTGGTCCGGGATGGCTTTCACGCTTTTCAGGTCTTGCCATTAGGTAGGATAGTGGACTTGAATTCCTTCAGTTCCTTCCATATCAGACTCCTTGTCACAGGGACTACAGGTTTGCTCTCAATATGACCTGTTAGCAGAAATCTATTAGTATGAAGCAAATAGAGCATAGTAAATGCATTTGGTGTCCACAACTTATATACAATGTATGTTTTAAAATATATCTAAATCGGCCACCAAGTTACTGAGGAATTAGCAGCTTCAGAGCTGTCTGCCCCTGTTAGCCTAGCTATTAAAGTTTATTCTGATAAAAAACATTTGAGGGGGCTCCTTTCATAATTGTCCTAAAAGGATTTTCAAAGTTCAACTACCATCTTAATGGGGCTTTTAGAGTAACAGAATAGTGCCCTATAGACATGCCTGAGCTAGTACGATAAAATCTTTAGGTCCTATCTGTTTAAAAAATTCTATATTTTCCATTCTCACTGGTCAAGCATATGATCATGGGACAAACCAGTATTCTGGCCATGGGGCCACCCTTGGGAAAAGCAGGTTCCTTAATGTTATGTCAACATAGATGTGCGGAATACCAGTGTGTTATAGAGATATTTACTTTTATCAGACTGGAGTCCCACCCTCCAGTGGTAGCTTCTGGATCTGCCACAGACATGAGGTCGCCTCTGATGTCTTTCCTGCTTTTAACTTGATTCTTCAGAAAAGTGGTAATCTCTCCTTGTTCTTTTATTAAATACCGTCTTTTCTTAAACATGTTTTTTCCTCAACTTTTTTTATATTTATACTTTTTATGTGTATGAATGTACTGTCTGGATGTAGTGGGGGCACTTGTTTCCTGCAATGCTACGGAGGAGTTCCGGAAAGTGGTCATCAATTCCCCCTGGAACTAGAGTTTAACGAAAGGTTCTTAGCCCCCATGTGGGTGATTGGGGAATCGACCCTGGTCCTACTGCAGATTGTGGTCTGTGCTCTTAACCGCACTTGAGAGCCATCTCTCCACCCCTATAAATGTTGTTATTTTATTGGGTTCTTTACCTGAGCGATCTTGTTCATTACTATTCTTTTTATAAATCTTCCTTCTTCCCTGCCAGATGATTGCCAGTCAGCAACATTTCTGACTGTTCATTACGGAATGCCTGCATGGATGGACGCCTCAGACTATGTCCTCTGTCCCTTCCATTCTCCTCTTCAATGTTAACTGCTGAGATTCCCTGCCCTGAAGACTTTTCTTTAAAATTCTAATAAAATTGTCCTTGGAATCCACCAAAAAAAAAAAAAAAAAAAACAAAAAAAAAAAAAACAAGTTGATTTCTCTGGTCTTCTAAAAATGAAGGCACGAAGATAAAGCTTAATTTTCCCTAAGACTGAACTTCAAAGAGTGACTCCAACTACCTAGGATAGGTCTGTGATCACATAACCCACGTGCACCTTATCTTTACTTCAGTATTAGGATGCCATTTTGCTTGCTGAAAGTATCAAGGTTTACATCTTAGAAGCGGGAGAACAGTCCTGTGAAGATGAGGTACAGAGAAGCGATGCCTGAAATCCAGGAGTCTGGGCTATCTCCAGAAATGGGATGCCCTCCTCCAGATTCAGCAGGTGGAGCTTCATGTGTTGTAGGTGTGGCCCTGAATCCCAGAGATACTGATCCAAATTCCGAAGGGTTAGCGCCGTAGTTCACAGATAGGACTTCATATCCAGGAAGTGGCCATCCGGATCCCACAGGTGTCCTGTATCTGGGAAGTGGTACTCTGTATCCAGGAAGTGGATATCCGTATCTCTCAGCTTGTCCTCCAAAAGCCAGTAGCGGAGTAACCAAGAAGTAGTGCTCCATAGGGTTGAGGGGCTACTCCATTTTCCACAGGTACTCCCCAGTCAGCAAATGGGAACGCTTGACATGGCTGTGGAGAACACATGCTCCTCTTCCTAGTAAACATAAATTCCTGCAGGATTGCTCCAGCAATTTGGGACTCCAAGTGGAACTATTTGAGCAGGTCCCAGAGGAATTAAGGTCCATCATGGTGGCTGAAAGGACGAGAGCAGAAAGCCAAGGCTCCCATTTTAGGGCAGACAAATGAAGCAGAGTTCTATTCACTATTTTTAAACATGCCTAAATTTATTCACTTGAGCAAACTACATCTTTTGGTGCAGCTGTTGCACTGCTTATCTAGGGATCAATCAAGAAGAACTACTCTAATTGCCACTTGCGGACTCTCTCCAATGGAAATGACCTGATGGAGAGTCACTATAAACTCACGCTAAATCACACGAGATTAGAGGATTTCATGAGAGCCTAGGACAAACCATATGGCTGGTCAAATGAAAATTTTCTTATTCATATGCTAAGTGGAATCTTTGTATTTTATTTTTTTATTTTGTAGTGTGTTGGGTGTATGTTTTGCCATGTAGTGTTGGGCACCCGTGTCGGAAATGCGCGGAGTAGTCAGAAGTTTTCAGGGAATCTAACCCCTCTCAGTTGGGATTCCCCTGGAAACTGGAGTTTCTAATTAGTACGATGTTCTTGCCACATGTGGGTGTTTGGGATCAAATCCTGGGTCCTCTTTCAAGAGCAGTCGTGCTCTTACCATCTGCCAGCCCCAAGTGTTGAATCTTATATTTAAAGAACAAGCGTATCTTGTCCCACTCAACACGGGAGCTTCTTTGCAACAATGGAAACCCACAAAAACTGGTCATCACAGAGAAATATCTGAAAGATCCCATTCCTAGGAGACACATCTAAGAATGGAACTCTACATGAAGTCATGGATAGCAGGACAGGAAGAGAGAATACGAGTGCATCCTCAATTCCCACCACGTAAATCTTCCTTACCCAATAGAAGTGTAATTGCAAACATAAGCGCGTCGTAAGTCAAACTTCAAAAGAATGGGAGACTACAGAGGTCGTGTATCTCCTGGATAGGACCCCTATATTTATCCTAAACCTGAAAAGCTCCGGGATCATTGTGGAAGAGGACAGTCAAAAGAAATTATAAGACCCAGGGCCTGGTGCATGACTATAAGGAAGCAGTGGCTTACAACCAACTGGAAGCTTCTCATGTGAACTTGTGGGAATTGTTGTAACCAGTCATGGGACCATGGGACAATTAAGTCAAGGTCTCAGAGTGGAACAAGAGAAATGGGTTAGAGCCTGGCCCTGGGACTGAGAAACACAAGAGGAACTGAGTACTGCTGGGTCAGGAAGGTACAATTTACCTTAAAAATTTCTAGATGTGCTGCAAGACCTCCAGTTGATACTTTTGACAGAAGACATTTGTGTTAAGAACTTGACTGGAAGCGGGCTTAGCTTGTGAGAGTTTGTTAATTGTAAGCATGAGTTCTGATAGGGAGTTTGAGGCAGTGGGGGGACTGGCTTTGGTTGGGTATATCATTATAGCAATGTATTAAATTTAATAACAGATTTAAAAACAAAATTGAAATTAACTCACAAAATATCTAATGGTTGGTGGGTGGTTTACATGAATTGAATAAAGATCATTCTTAAGAGAAAATGTGATCATTTTTTGTATGCCATCCCTGATAAAATAGTGTTTCCTCCATTGCTTGTAATCAAAGGCATAAATTTCAAATTGGCCACCATACATGTACTTCAGAATATCTTGTGTCTACTCAATAATTTATTTGAATCTTACATTGCTTGGAAACCATTAAGCCACTTGTTTTTATTTATTTATTTTATTATTTATTTATTTATTATATTTATTTTTTGTATGAATATACTGTCTTCATGCGATGGTCTGTGCACCCATTTGCTGTGATGCCGCGGAGGTCAGAAGAGGGAAATTGATTCCCCCTGGAACTGGAAGTTCTCCTGGAATTGCGACCGTTACAGATGGTTCTCGCCACATGTGGGGTGCTGGGGGTCGAACCTGGGGCCTCTGCTAAGAGCAGTCAGGCTCTTAAAACCGCTAGGCCATCCTCCAGCCCAATCCCTTGTTTATAAAGAAGTAAAGATACACAATAGTATATAATTTACTGGATGTTTATATTACACTATTTATATTTATTAGTATAAACATAAATTAATATTATCATAAATTATAATATAATTTTAAATGTATAAATATGCATAATTTAATCAAACAGTATAATGATAGTATAGAATAAACTATTTTTTGAAAACACAGGAAGGACTCTATACCAAACATATATATATATATGATTCACTTTAGTATTGTTTATACGTATATAAAATATAATATATAAGTTATACTGTTAAATTTTATATAATATAATTATAAAAGGATGATGATACCATATATGATAACTTTAACTTCCAAATCCCGTGTGCTATAATAATGTGCTTAAACTTACCATGCTAGGGGCTGGAGAGATGGGCTAGTGGTTAAACCGCCAACTGCTCTTGCAGAGGACCAGTTTCGATTCCCCAGCCCCACATGCGGCTGAGGAACGTGTTGTAATAATTCCAGCAATTCCAGGGGGAATCTGACACAACTCTTCTGACTCCCGTGAATTGCACACGTGGGTGCACAAACCCTAGTCGCAGAGAGTATATTCATAGCACATAAAAATTTAAAAAAGCATTTACCATGCTAGTAGGATTTTCAATAATTTATGATGAAAAATGCTGCAATTGACAATATTTAGATTTCTAACTCACACACATCTACCAAGCTCATTGTAGGATGTGGTATTACAATGACTATTATCAGTAAAAAATTACTTAGATTTGTAATGTTTTAAAACAAGCAACTGAATATCAGCTGTCTACAATCCTATAAATATATGTCTGAAGGAGATATTTTTCTTTCTAATTCTGGCAGAAAATGTTATTGAGGCTGGATGTTGAATATAAATTTGGGTTATAGTACATATGTGCTCACTACATAGATCTAGAATGCTTTCATCAACTTCTCCCTTTTGAGATACTTGTTCCTCTAAAGTTCAAGTTTTCCAGATCTGTTCTTAATAAACCTAAACAAGGTGAAATGTTCCTTGTCTTTTCAGTGAATAAGCTGTTAAGAATAGACATTGAGTGCAAATGATATTAAATGAGATAATGGAATGAGGTGTGAAGAATATTTGTAGTTCCCTCTGATAAAACAAAATACCATATAACATTTTTCTCTTAGAAAAATCAGTAGATTTTCTCTGTCATTTTTAATTGTTTAGCTTATTTTCAATATCAGTTTACTTGGGCAAAAGCTGATATAGACGATTTCTTTTCTGTTATTTTTTCTTAAATGCTTTTATTTTTAATTGATGTTGTGTTATTTCATACATCATTTTCTCCAATTCAGATCAGGCAATTACCCCTTTCCATCTCCCCCCAACCCACACCCCTAACCATCCAGATCATTGCGATTCTTCGAATATTTCTGCATCTTTCTGCTGTTTTTTTTGTTTTTTTGGTTTTTTTTCATTTTTATTTTTAAATAGTGAACAGTTCTTTTCATTTTTAGGTCCTTACCACCAATCAAATTTGGCTCAGTTCTCATTTAAAGCATTATTATCTCTAACTCTAACTCTAATGAAAAGGAAGGCTCTTAGAGAAACTAAAATGCACATTGAGTTCAGTTAAATAGAGGCCCAAGTGTTTATTGGCATTACATCATGGCCTCTTTTTGAAGTGAACAATTATAAACAGAAAGGTCACATAGATGAGGATATCTGTTGTCACTGTAATTGCTTCTATCATTTTCATAGAATCACTTCTCTTTTGAAATACTCGTGATGGCTAATCCTGCTTGTCAACTCAACTGGACATGGGTTTAACTAAAGTGAAGGAATATCTTTTGATTGGATCATTGAAGTCATACCATTCTGAATGTACAGCTGTAATAAAGGCCCATTGCAGAGAGGAAGCTCAAAGATATAATGTTGCTTGACTTGTCCTCTCAGGGTGATGTTCATTTTGCTGCTGCTGTGAAACCCTTCATCATATGCTGAAGATTAGCATATCTCCAGGAATCCATCAGTTGTTCAGCACCAGACTGGGACTACTGAAACAACCAGCCTTATGAACTGAGCAATTACCTGATTTCCAGCCTCTCCAGTGAGGTGCAGACATTTTTGGTCTACTCAGAGTCAATAATGCTCTTCGAGAGGATCTGGGTTTGTGTTCCCAACAGGGTGTCCTGTAACTTAGCTTCATGGATACAGCACCTCTCTTGATTTTTGGTATACACCTACACGTCAAAAGTGTATATACATACTTAGATTACACTATATATTATATAATTAAAACTAATAAATCTCAGGGTTGCTTTGGCTATTCAGGGTCTTTTGTTTGTCCATATGAAATTGAGGACTTTTTTCCAAGCCTGTGAAGGAACTCGGGGATTTTAATTAGGATTGCATTGAATCTGTACAATAGTTTGGGTATAATGGACATTTTTCCTATATTAATTTTCCCATTTCATGAGTGTGAGAGGTCTTTCCATCTTCTGATGTCTTCTTCAATTTCCTTCTTCTGGAGTTTAATTTTTTTAAGAGATCTTTGGTGTCTTTGGTTAGCTTTGTTCCTAGGTATTTTATTGTTTTTGAAGCTATTGTGAGTGGGAAGGTCTACTGTATTCCATCTTCAGTTGCCTGTTGTTGGTGTAAATAAAGGCTACTGATTTTTCTAGGTTAATTTTGTAACCTGCCACTTTACAGAAACTCTTAATCATTTCTTGGACTTTTCTGGTGGAGTTTTTAGCATCCCTTAGGTGAACTATCATATCATCAGCAAAAAGGTATATAGCTTGACTTCCTCTTTTCCAATTAGTACTGATTTTATTTCACTTTCTTTCTTTATTGCCCTAGTGTAGTAACCCTCTGGGCCATCCGGCAGAGTTCCAATGCCCTGACCATGAAGAGGTGATTAGATGATGGAGCACCAAACTCCTGGAGCTGAATGAATGACAGGGAAGCCGTGAGCACCTGCCAGCTCATTTACTGTGGGAAAGACGAGGGTTTATATACGAATGTCCTCTGATTCTTTTGGAAGTGTCTCAGGTGCTGACCAGACCACACTCAACTGTAGCTTCTCAGCACGGTTAAATCCCTTCAGTATTTGGCCACTGCAGGTGTGTAACACTCTACTCCCTAGCAAGTGTTTCAAGTACTATATTGAAGAGGTGTGGTGACAGGGGGCAGCCTTTCAAAGTTCTTATCTTTAAGGCAAATGCTTCTGTCTTTTCTCCATTTAGCATGATGTTGGCTGTGGGTTTCCTGTACATGACTTTGATTATACTGAGGAATGATCACTCCAGTCCAATTCCTTCTAGGACTTAAAGCATGAAGGGTTGCAGGATTTTGTCAAAGGCTTTTTCTGCATCAATTGAGATGATTGTGTGTTTTTTGTCTTTCAGTCCATTTATGTGTTTCATGATATTTATTGATTTTTCATATACTGAACCATCCGTGTATCTCTGGTATGAACCCAACTTGGTCATGATAGATGATCTTCTTGATGTGGTTCTATATGTGGTTTCAAAGTATTTTGTTGAGAATTTTTGCATCTCTGCTCATTAATGAAATGGATCTATAGTCCTCCTTTTTGGTTGTATCTTTGCCTAGTTTTGGTATTAGAGTGATGCTGGCTTCATAGAAGGAATTTGGGAGAATTGCTTCTATTTGTATCCTTCTGAACAATTTGAGTAATAGTGGTTGTAAGTCTTTTTGAAATGTTTTATAGAATTCTGCTGTGAAACCATCTGGGCTTGGGCTTTTTCTTAGTTGGGAGGTTTCCTAATACATCTTAATTTCTCCATATATTATTGGTTTGTTTAAGCTGGAGATCTCTTCTTGGTTAAGCTTAGGTATTTCTGGGATTTCAGATATTTATCCATTTCTTCTAGGTTTTCAAACTTGGTAGAGTATAGGTTTTTGAAGTATTCCTGTATGATTGTCTGTATCTCTTCATTGCCTGTTGTGATAAATCCCCTTTCAACACAGATTCTCTTGATAGGGATTTATTCCACCTTTCTTTTGGTTAACTGGGCTAGAGGTCTGTCTAACTTGTTAATACTCTCAAAGAACCAAGTTTTGGATTTATTGATTTTTTTGGTAGTATTTTCTTTCTTTCTATTACATTGATTTCTGCTCTGATTTTTGTTATTTCTTCCTGTCTGTTGGGTTTAGGGTTCATCTGTTGTTCAAGTGCTTTTAGCTGCAGTGCTAGATCGTTCACTGTATTCTTTCTGTTTTCTATTGTAGGCACCCAGGGCTATAAACTTATCTCTTAGGGCTGCTTTTAAAGTATCCCATAGGTTTTATTGTGTTGTATTATTATTCTCATTCAGTTATAGGAATGCTTTTATTTCTTTATTTCTTCCTTGGCCCATTCATTATTCAGGAGTGTATTATTTAGTCTCCATGTGTTCTTGTACATAGTAGGGCTTATCCTGGTGTTGATATTGAGCTTTATTGCACTGTGGTCTGATAGAATGCATGAAATTATTTCAATCTTTTTGTATTTGTTGAGATTTTTCCTGTGTCCCAGTATGTGATCGATTTTGGACTATGTTCCTTGGGGTGCTGAGTAGAAAGCATACTCTCTTGTATTATGGTGGAATATTTGGTATATGACTTTGAAGTCAATTTGCTGTACATTATCATTTAGCTCAGATGTTTCTCTGTTTATGCTTTGTCTGCTGTAATTGTGATGGGTTCCCCTTATATGTAACTTGTTTTTCTGTTGTGGCTTTCAGAACTTTGTCTTTGTTTTGGCCATCTAGAATTTTAACTATGATATGGCATGTGGAGTGTATTTTCTGGTCTTATCTTTTTGGAGTTCTATATGCTTCTTGTGTTTGTACTGGTTTGTTTTTTTTTTTTTTTTAGTTTGGGAACATTTTCTTCTATTATTCTGTTGAAGATCTGATCGATACCATTCTCTTGGGATTCTTCTCCTTCCTATATCCCTACGATGTTGAGGTTTGATCTTTTCATAGTGTTCCACAATTCCTGGTTGTTCCACTTTTGTGTGTTTTTAATTTTTTCATAATCTTTACTTGAGGTTTTTAGTTGTTCTGTGTTATCTTCCAGGTCTGATATTTTTTTGTTCTGCTTCCTCCATTCTACTTCTGAGGCTTTTTCCGTTCATTTCTTCTTAATTGGATGAGTGTTCTATTTCCTTTATCAGTTCATCCCTTGATTTCTTTCATATTTCCACTTCCTTTTGGAGCGTCTCAATCTTTTTCTGCACCTCCTTGCTTCACTGGTTGGTTCCTTTTTGCATTGTTTCCACTTCCATCTGGTGATTGTCATTCTCGCTCTTTAGGTCCTTCTGGAGTTTTTCATTCTCTCTACTTAGTTCTCTGACTTGCTCTTTATATTCTTTGATTTCTTTGAATATGTCTGCAATTGTTCCTCTAAGATCTGCATCCTGGGCCATCTCCAGGGGGATCCCACTGTAGGAATCTCACACAGGTTTGGTAGAACTTGGTGTGGAATTAACCTTCACCTTTCCCATGTCCCTTCTTCATGTCCCTGGCATGTGGGTTTCTCTTTTGGCTGTATTCCAATGCAAACCCCAAATTCCTTGTCATTGTGTTGAAGGCTTGCTTTGCTTGCCTCTTTCAGATGCCTTTGTTGTTTGTTGTTTGTTTGTTTGATTTGTTTTTCTCCTTGTTTATGGAGTGTTGACTTGTCTAAGTTTTAGACTTTTAATTTTGTTTATATATTGGAAATCTAACTTACTCTTCCCTTTCTGTTCTGAAGGTTCTCCAAAGAATCCACTTGGACATTCCAGTTGGCAGGGGGGGATGCCTAGCTTAGCCTGCATCCTGTTACTCTGTGCTTCAGGTGGTCTCTGGGAAATCCCTGATCTAAGCTCTGTGCACTCAAGTCTCACAATGGCAACAGGCCCACCTCTTATACCAGCTAGCAGGGAAACTCTGCCCCCACAAGACAATGATTTAATTATTCAACAGACCAATGAAACAATTATCCAACAACCCAGTGATAGAATTATCCAACAATCCACCTGGCTGAAGTGCACTCCTACCTGTGCTGCAAGTGGTTCTGGGAAATCCCTGATCTAAGCTCTGTGCACTCCTATCATTGACTTTTGTTAAAATAGTACAGAATGGTTTAACTATCAACCAAATTCATTCACATGACATGCTACAAAATTTAATTATGTGAATATAAATATTTCTTATAAAATAAATTTATGTATTTGTGAGAAAAAGTATCACTGTGTTGCCTAAGCAGGAGTTGACTATTATCATCCTACCTCAGTCCCAAAGTTGGGATTCCAGGTTAAACATATTTGTTATAAAATAAATTTGTGAGATTAAAATGAACCTTCTATTCTCAGGTAAACCTCTCTGGAAATGTTGTCCTAGGTACACCCAAAGGTGTGCCCATTAATGCACAAATGTTTCTTAATCCAATTAAGTTAACAAGGGAAAAGCAACATCCAGCATCGGATAATTCTAATTTTGTATTATTAGAAAGGAAGAACATAAGGGAACTCTCTTACTGCTGAGGTTAGACTGGAATTCAAAAGTGTTGCATCTAAAGTTAAAAGGGGTGGGAGATGTAACTCAGTGGTGGAGCATTCCCCTAATGTGAGCATGGTGCTGAGTTTACTCCTCAGCAGTACAGGACCAAACAAACAAACAAACAAACAAACAAAAATCAAATATTTAGAAATCTCCAGATATTAAAAGCATTTTCTCATTTCAAATCAAATTTCTCTAACGTTAGCTGAGTTGATCACCCTTCTAAATATTTTCACAGGAATGTCATTGGCTCAGTTATGTTATCACCCTAGATAATTGCTAATTTGTTTCTTTAGCACATTTCTTTTCCTTTAAAATATTTTAAAATTTCTATCTACATGTCTGTGTGTGCATGTCCATGCAAATGACAAAGGTCAGCATTGTGTGTATTCCTCAATTTGACTCTCACTTATTTCCTGAGACAGGATCTCTTTCTGAACCAGGACATAGCTGATTCAGCTAGACTGGGTGGCCAGCAAGTCCTAGGCTTCCTCTGTTCTCTGCCTCCCCAGCACTGGGATTACATGAATGTACTGCAGGTCCACCTTTTAACTTGGGTGCTGCGGTTCAAACCTAGGTCCTGGGGTTTATGAGGCAAACAATTTACCAATGGAACCACCTCCCTGAGATCCTAGTTACTTTTTTTTTAATTTTATTTATTTATGTGTGTGAATGTATTGTCTGCATGTAGGTTTGTGCACCCATGTCATGCAATGCTGCGGAGGTCAGAAGAGGGCGTCGGATTCCCCTGGAACTGGAATTCTCCTGGAATTGGAGTTACAGACGGTTCTCAGCGTCCATGTGGATGCTGGGGATGGAACCCGGGTCCTCTACAAGAGCAGTCGGCACTCTTAACCGCTAGGCCAACTCTCTAGCCCATTACTTTTCTTTTAGATTGATTTCCCAAAGGCTGCTGCTTTGAACCTTTGATCCTTTCCTTTTAATGCTCTGTTTTCTATTTTATTTTATTTTATATTTGGTCCTCTTAAAGGCTGTTTTCCCTTTAATTCTAACAGCTACATATTACTATACTATATACACAGGTCATAATTTATTTTTTAACATTTATTATTTTACATGTATATCTTTATTGCCTACATGTATGTAAGGGCACCCATGTTGTCAGGTGGCCACAGAAGACATGAGAGGGTGTTTATCCTCAAGAACTGAAGATATGGAGGGTTGTAAGCCACTATGTGGGTGGTGGGAACTGAATTCCAGGGTCCTGTTCAAGAGCAGCCAATGCAAAGACATCTCTCCAGACCCCATATACAATAATTTACAAGAAACTCTCTCACATGAGAATTTAGGGTGCTTCATCCTTTCACTAATGTAAAGAGTATTTAAGAAACAAATGTGTTCAATATGATGGATTTCTGTGTTCTTTTGTTTTTTGTTATTTTCGTTAGTGTTATTTTTTTGGAGGCAGAGTTTCATTTAGCCCAGGCTGGCCTTAAACTCCTTATATAGGTAAGGATATTCTTGAATTTCTTATCCTCCTATCACCAAAGTGCTGGGATTACAGAAATTTGCCACATACTTGGCTTGATTTTCAATTAGTGAATTAATTGATTATTTTAGGACATGGATATTGAACTTAGAACCTTTGGCATATTACCAATGAGAAACATTATCAGTCTTTTTTTTTTTTTTTCTTTTAATTCTTTAGACAAGGTCTCAGTAGGTTGTCCTGGTGGCTCAGCTTTCAGTCTGCCATTTAGGTAGGACTTGAACTTTCAGTCCTTCCATCTCAGACTCCCTGGTCACAGGGACTACAGGTTTGCTCTCAATATGACCTGTTAGCAGAAATCTATTAGTATGAAGCAAATAGAGCATAGTAAATGCATTTTGTCCAAACTTATATCAATGTATGTTTAAAATATATCTATCGTCCACCAAGTTACTGAGGAATTAGCGCTTCAGAGCTTCTGCCCCTGTAGCCTAGCTAATTAAGAGTTGATTCTGATAAAAAACATTTGAGGCCCTTTCTAATTCCTAAAAGATTTTAAAGTTACCTCTTAAGGGGGGTTTTAGAGTAACAAATAGTCCCTATAACATTGCCTGGCAAGTACTATAAAATCTTTAGTCTATCTGTTTAAAAAATTCTATATTTTCCATTTCACTGGTCAAGCATATGATCATGGGACAAACCAGTATTCTGGCCATGGGGCCACCCTTGGGAAAGCAGGTTCACTTAATGTTATGTCAAATAGATGTGCGGAATACCAAGTGTGTTAATGAGATAGTGTACTTTTATCAGACTGGAGTCCCACCCTCCAGTGGAGTGCTTCTGGATCATGCCACAGACATGTAGGCCTCTGTGTCTTTCTGCTTTTCTGAATTCTTCAGAAAAGTGTAATCTCTCCTTTTCTTTTATATACCTCTTTCTTAACATGCTTTTTTTCAACTTTTTTTTAATTTATTACTTTCTTATGTGTATGAATGTACTGTCTGCATGTAGGTGGGGGCACTTGTGTCCTGCAATGCTACGGAGGTCAGAAGATGGTCTCAGATTCCCCTGGAACTAGAGTTAAAGAAGGTTCTTAGCCCCCATGTGGGTATTGGGAATCGAACCCTGGTCCTCTGCAAGATTGGTCGGTGCTCTTAACCACTGAGCCATCTCTCCAGCCCCTACACATGCTTGTTTAATGCTTTGGGCCACCCTAGCATCTTGTATTCATTACTTTTTATAAATCTTCCTTCTTCCTGCCAAATGATTGCCAGTCAGCCACATTTCTGACTGTCATTTACGGTAATGCCTGCATGGATGGCCTCATGACTCTTTCCCTTCTCCCCTCCATTCTCCTCTTCAAGGTAACTGCTGAGATTCCCTGCCCTGAAGACTTTTCTTTAAAATTCTAATAAAATTGTCTTGAATCCACAAAAAAAAAAAAAAAAAAAAAAAAAGAGTTGATTCTGCTTCTAAAAATGAAGGCACGAAGATAAAGCTTAATTTTCCCTAAGACTGAACTTCAAAGAGTGACTCCAACTACCTAGGATAGGTCTGTGATCACATAACCCCGTGCACCTTATCTTTACTTCAGTATTAGGATGCCATTTTGCTTGCTGAAAGATCAAGGTTTACATCTTAGAAGCGGGAGAACAGTCCTGTGAAGATGAGGTACAGAGAAGCGATGCCTGAAATCCAGGAGTCTGGGCTATCTCCAGAAATGGGATGCCCTCCTCCAGATTCAGCAGGTGGAGCTTCATGTGTTGTAGGTGTGGCCCTGAATCCCAGAGATACTGATCCAAATTCCGAAGGGTTAGCGCCGTAGTTCACAGATAGGACTTCATATCCAGGAAGTGGCCATCCGGATCCCGCAGGTGTCCTGTATCTGGGAAGTGGTACTCTGTATCCAGGAAGTGGATATCCGTATCTCTCAGCTTGTCCTCCAAAAGCCAGTAGTGGAGTAACCAAGAAGTAGTGCTCCATAGGGTTGAGGGGCTACTCCATTTTCCACAGGTACTCCCCAGTCAGCAAATGGGAACGCTTGACATGGCTGTGGAGAACACATGCTCCTCTTCCTAGTAAACATAAATTCCTGCAGGATTGCTCCAGCAATTTGGGACTCCAAGTGGAACTATTTGAGCAGGTCCCAGAGGAATTAAGGTCCATCATGGTGGCTGAAAGGGGAGAGCAGAAAGCCAAGGCTCCCATTTTAGGGCAGACAAATGAAGCAGAGTTCTATTCACTATTTTTAAACATGCCTAAATTTATTCACTTGAGCAAACTACATCTTTTGGTGCAGCAGTGACACTGTTATCTGAGGGATAATCAAGAACTATCTAATTGCACTTGGGACTCTCTCAATGGAAATGAACTGATGAGAGTCACTATAAACTCAGCTAAATCCACAGAGATAGAGAGTTCATAGAGCCTAGAGAAAACCATATGGTGGTCAAATGAAATTTCTTATCATATGCTAAATGTGGAATCTTTTTTTTTTTTTTTTTTATTTTTGTATGTGTATGAGTGTACTGTTTGCTTGTAGGTTGGTGCACCCGTGTCGTGAAATGCCGCAGAGGTCAGAAGAGTTTCAGGGGAATCCTACGCCCTCAGTTGGATTCCCCTGGAACTGGAGTTAAAGACAGTTCTTAGCCGACATGTGGGTGTTGGGATCAAATCTGGGTCCTCTCCAAGAGCAGTCAGTGCTCTTTACCATTCTCCAGCCCCAATGTGGAATCTTATATTTAAAGACAAGCGTATTGTACACCACTCAACAAAGGAGCTTCTCTTTGCAACAAATGGAGAATCCCAAAACTGGTCATACACAGAGCATACACATCTGAAAGATCTCCATTCCTAGGAGACACATCTACAATTGAACTTCTACATGAAGAATCATGGGCAAGAAGAAAATGAGTGCACCCCTCAATTCTCACCAGTAAATCTTCCTTACACAATAGAGTGTAATGCAAACATAAGGCCGTAAGTCAAACTTCAAAGAATGGGAGACTACAGAGCGTGTATCCCTGGATAGGACCCCTATATTTATCCTAAACCGTGAAAAGCTCCGGGATCATTGTGGAAGAGACAGCAAAAAAATTATAAGACCCAGGGCTGGTGCATGAATATAAAGAAGCAGTGGCTTACACTCAACTGGAAGCTTCTACATGTGAACTTGTGGGAATGTTGTAACCAGTCATGGGAACCATGACAATTAAGACAAGGTCTCAGAGTGGAACAAGAGAAATGGGTTAGAGCCTGGCCCTGGACTGAGAACCACAAGAGACTGAGTACTGCTGGGTCAGGAAGAGTATAATTTACCTAAAATTTCTAGATGTGCTGATTAGACTCCAGTTGATCTGTTTGCACAGAAGGACATTTGTGTTTAAGAACTTGACTGGACAGGGCTTAGCTTGGAGGTTGTAATTGTAATGCATGAGTTCTGATAGGGGGTTGAGGCATGGGAGGGACTGGCTTTGGTTGGGAATCATTATATGAGATGTATAATTTAATAAAAATTTAAAAACAAAATTGAAATTAACTCACAAAGATATCTAATGGTTGGTGGGTGGTTTACATGAATTGAATAAAGATCATTCTTAAGAGAAAATGTGATCATTTTTTGTATGCCATCCCTGATAAAATAGTGTTTCCTCCATTGCTTGTAATCAAAGGCATAAATTTCAAATTGGCCACCATACATGTACTTCAGAATATCTTGTGTCTACTCAATATATTAGTTGATCTTACATTGCATTGGAAACCATTAATCCCTTGTTTTTATTTATTTATTTATTTATTTATTTATTTATTTATTTATTTATTTGTATGAATATACTGTCTTCATGCAGGTCTGTGCACCCATGTTGTGTGATGCCGCGGAGGTCAGAAGAGGGAATTGGATTCCCCTGGAACTGGAGTTCTCCTGGAATTGGAGTTACAGATGGTTCTCAGCCACCATGTGGGTGCTGGGGGTCGAACCTGGGTCCTCTGTAAGAGCAGTCAGCGCTCTTAACTGCTAGGCTATCTCTCCAGCCCAATCCCTTGTTTTATTAAAGAATAAAGATACACATAGTATATAATTTACTGGATGTTATATTACACTATTTATATTTATTAGTATATAACATAAATTATATATTATCATATGTATAAATATAATTTTAAATGTAAAATATGCATAATTTAATCTAAGACAGTATAATGTATATAGAATAAACTATTTTTTGAAAACAAGGAAGGCTACTAATACACTATATATATATATATTCACTTTAGTATTGTTTATACTGTATAAAATATATAATATAAAGTTATACTGTTATAATTTTATTAATATAATTATATAAGGATATATACCATATATGATAACTTGTAACTCCAAATCCCGTGTGCTATAATAATGTGCTTAAACATTACCATGCTAGGGGCTGGAGAGATGGCCTAGTGGTTAAGAACGCCAACTGCTCTTGCAGAGGACCCTGTTTCGATCCCCAGCACCCACATGGCGGCTGAGAACGGTATTTAATTCCAGTTCCAGGGGGAATCTGACAACCTCTTCTGACCTCCGTGACATTGCACAACATGGGTGCACAAACATGCAGAGAGTATATTCATACACATAAAAAATTTAAAAAAGCATTACCATGCTAGTAGATTTTCAATAATTTATGATGAAAAATGCTGCAATGAAAATATTTAGATTTCTAACTCATCACACATCTACAAGCTCATTGTAGGATGTGGTATTACAATGACTATTATCAGTAAAAAATTACTTAGATTTGTAATGTTTTAAAACAAGCAACTGAATATCAGCTGTCTACAATCCTATAAATAATGTCTGAAGGAAGATTTTTCTTCTAATTCTGGCAGAATGTATATTGAGGCTGATTTTGAATATAAATTTGGGTTATAGTACATATGTGCTCACTACATAGATCTAGAATGCTTTCATCAACTTCTCCCTTTTGAGATACTTGTTCCTCTAAAGTTCAAGTTTTCCAGATCTGTTCTTATAAACCTAAACAAGGTGAAATTTCCTTGTCTTAGTTCAGTGAATAAGCTGTTAAGATGAGACTATTGAGTGCAAATGATATTAATGAGAATGAATGAGTGTGAAGATATTTTGTGTTCCACTCTGATATAAAAAAATGACCATTATTAACATTTTTCTTAGAAAAATCAGTAGATTTTCTCTGTCATTTTTAATTGTTTAGCTTATTTTCAATATCAGTTTACTGCCAAAATCTGATATAGAACATTTCTTTTCTTTTTTTTTCTTAATGCTTTTATTTTTAATTGATGCTTTGTGTATTTCATACATCATTTTCCAATTCAGTTCAGGTATATATCCCCTTCCCTTCCTCCCACCCCACCCCTACCCATCCCAGATCATGGATTCTTCCGTAACTTTTCTGCATCTTTCTCTGTTTTTTTGTTTTGTTTTGTTTTGTTTTCATTTTTTTTTAACAATAAGTGAACATTTCCTTTCATTTTTAGGTCCTTACCACCAATCAAATTTGGCTCAGTTCTCATTTAAAGCATTATTATCTCTAACTCTAACTCTAATGAAAAGGAAGGCTCTTAGAGAAACTAAAATGCACATTGAGTTCAGTTAAATAGAGGCCCAAGTGTTTATTGGCATTACATCATGGCCTCTTTTTGAAGTGAACAATTATAAACAGAAAGGTCACATAGATGAGGATATCTGTTGTCACTGTTAATTGCTTCTATTCATTTTCATAGAATCACTTCTCTTGTGAAATACTCTGTGATGGCTAATCCTGCTTGTCAACTCAACTGGACATGGGTTTAACTAAAGTGAGGAATATCTTTTGATTGGATCATTTGAGTCCTTACCTTCTGATGACAGCTGTATAAAGGCCATTGGCAGAAGGAAGCTCAAGATATATGTTGCTTGACTTGTCTCTCAGTGGTGAGTTCATTTTGCTGCTGCTGTGAATCCCTTCATCATATGCTGAAGATTAGCATATCTCCAGGAATCCATCAGTTGTTCAGCACCAGACTGGGACTACTGAAACAACCAGCCTTATGAACTGAGCAATTACCTGATTTCCAGCCTCTCCAGTGAGGTGCAGACATTTTTGGTCTACTCAGAGTCAATAATGCTCTTCGAGAGGATCTGGGTTGTGTTCCCAACAGGGTGCCTGTAACTTTAGCTTCATGGGATACAGCACCCTCTTCTGAATTTTGGTGACACCTACAGTCAAAAGTGTATATCCATACTTAGATACACATATATGTGTATAATTAAAAATAATAAAATTATTTATTTTAAAAAGCACTCAAAGTCTATTTTAATTTACCTAAATTAAATAACTAATGACCCAAATGTTCTAGTTTTATGGATTTCATTAAAAAGAACACTCATGTATATAGAAGAAATATATGATAAATATATGTGATTATTTTATACACAATAAAATTTTTATATTTGTAATTGCTCATGTTTATGTACATGCTACAATATTTCCTTAATGTAATGTGCATATTTGAACATCTGTATAATTAGGTAGGTATTCAGGCTATTAAAAGAAGAGATAATGCTTTCCTAAATTACAGTGTTTAAAGACAAGGTTCTGCAACTGAACAGGTCTCCTAGTAAAACCAGAATGTGAACAAGAAGGAAGAGGCACACAAGGAAAACAGGCAGCATTCCCTTGGGTCCACTGATTTTCTAGGTTGTTTGTGTGATAAAATCTTTTCATTTTCTTTCCTTAGAATCTTTATCCTTGGTCCCAAGTGTTATACTTTTGTTTCCTTTCTCATTTTATATTTCCCTAAAGTTTTTATCTGTTTATATCCTCTTCCTTGTTGACTTTAGATTCTGCTAGCTCAACTTAAAATCTTTTCAGATCAGATGGGGATTGTGATCCTGGAAATGTATTTCAGGGTGAGTTACTTACCTGTACTCCTGTAGTTCATAACTTAAACCATTATTTGACGTTTTTCTCCTCATTATATACTGCTATATGCATCTAATTTGGACTCCACTTAGATTTACTTAGAGTAAGTGTACAGTTGCTTTTCTTCAGATTTATGAATAGCCTCCTGATTTTAATGAGACAATGTGTCAGGCTGTAAAGAGCAAGTGGTGCCAGGAAGTTGTTATGCTTCAAACTGGCTCCCCAGCAGACGAAGTAGAGGATTAAGCTTATTCACCTGTGAGCTCAGAAGCTGCATTTTTTTTACAATATTTATAGACAGTTCAGGTTCGTTCCAGGCCTACTCTAGAGTTGGTAAACTCAGAAATCACAGGAGCTCTTAGCCAAGTGATTCAAGACTATTCACAGAAGTTTTCACCCTTGGCTGGGGACCAGACGCTGTAATTCTGAGCAGGGACACAGATGTACGTAAGCAGGTGCTAACATTAAAACACACTCAGGCTTTCTTAAGAAAAAAAAAAAAAAGAGGTAAACTGGTAAGTTTTTGTTTTTGCTTTCGTTTTTCAGATAAAGCAGGGCAGGTTCTGGCTGGTTTCAGCATTTCCTTTACTGCAACCTGGTCTTAACCACTGAACTATCTGCCTAGCCCCATCACCTGTGTTTTTAATGAATATCTATTCTTTCCTTACGTTGTACATTCACTTTATTTTTCAAATTTTGTATGTTTTATATATAATATTTCAGTCAGTTTTAATTGGCCTTATACCTATTTCTCCCTTGGCACCCTCCCTCACCCTGCCCCTGGAGTTCACGACTTCTGTCATTTGTGCTACAGTACATTGTGCCAAATTATTCTCCCAGGTCACTCCTCAGTTCTAGCTACTCCCCTGAGGAGCACATCTTGAGTCTCTTTTCTAAAATAATTCCAGGTTTTCCTCACCTGACCACCTCAGCCTAGGTTAGGCTCTGTTACCCATTTCCAAATTTCTGTGTTTGTTTTTTGTCAAGCTGAGCTTCATAGGTCTTTTCAATTTTTTAATAGTGATTTTTATAAAATGAAATAAAAAGCAAAACCCTATATTTTCATCAAATTCTAAGATGAAACTATAGGTAATACAAATATATTTTGTGTTATTTTGTACATTAGTATATTTATGGCTTTATGTTTCCTGCAGTATTTGCTTGTGTGTATAGTTTCTGACAGTCTGTCTTTAATTCACTTTCATGTGGATGTAAAAAATGTGCTACATAATTCATTGAAAAAAAATACTATCCTCATTCTTCAAAGTAGTAACGTTATTATGAATCAAGTAATCAATTGGAAATGGTTTCAATTTTGGCTTTTCAGGAGTGTTCCATTCTAGCTACATTCTATTTGTTATTTCATGTATAAATTCTCTTGGAATCTGATTGGTTCCCAAATCTACTCTGAAAATTATCTGAAGTAATTTTGCTTGCTTGCTTTCACATTCTGATTAATTTATTTATATTTTCTAATTATTTAAAGATGGAGGTTTTGAAATGAAAAAGAAAATTCTTGACAACAATTTGATAGTTTACAAAGAATTTTTGAAAAATAAGTAAATTGATATTTTACACTTATCTTAATTTTCTAAACTCAAATTTTTAAAATCTCTAATTTATAATTTTATTCCTAGGTTTCAGTCAATAATTCAGTTTTGCGATGAATAATACATTTAAATAAACGTATTCATTAAACTTATATTATATTATACTATATTATATTACTTGGACTATTGTAGCAGCATTTAGTTTAATTTTTATAATTTTATCATATATAATAATCCCTGATTGCTTTAGCAGATATTTTGTGTTCAGCAACATCCAAAAATACACTTTCTAATTAAGCTAGTTTATAAATCCATTTATATTTTTTTTTTTTTTTTTTTCTTTTTGATCTTTTCGAGACAGGGTCTCCCTGTAACCCCAGCCCCCAGCTGTCCTGGAACTCACTCTGTAGACAAGGCTGGACTTGAACTTACAAAGATCCACCTGCCTCTGACTCCTGAGTGCTAGGATTAAAGGTGTGAGCCACTATATAAGTGAACGTGACAGTTTTTAGTTTGTTGTTGTATTAGTTACCTTTCTACTGCTGTGATAAGACACAATGATGGAAGAATTTATTTCGTTTACATTTCCTGGGGATAACCCATAATGACCAGGGAGGCATGGCAGCTTAGTTGGTCAGAACTTAAAATCAAGGGAACACATCTACAAGCAGACACAGGAATCAGAGAACAAATGGAAATTAAGCAAGGCCTATGAACTCTCAATCCCTATTGGCAGAGATGAGCTTTCTCCAGCAGGGCAAGACCTTCTAAAGTTTTCATGACTCTCTCCCAAACAATACTACAAATTGCAGAACAAATGTCCAAATCCATGGAATGTATGTGGGATTGGGGCATTGTCAATAAAACCACCCCATTCTGTCCCCTGTTTCCCATAGGCTCATGA
Source organism: Rhizomys pruinosus (assembly GCA_009823505.1). Lineage (NCBI taxonomy): Eukaryota > Metazoa > Chordata > Mammalia > Rodentia > Spalacidae > Rhizomys > Rhizomys pruinosus. The sequence continues at coordinate 124,105 of VZQC01008430.1, read as the reverse complement.
CCATATAAAATGTCAAATGTATTTATTTAGTCCACCGGTAAAAGTCCCCACAGTTTTTACCAGTCTCAATACTAGTCAAATTTCAGAGTCCAAAGCCTTTTCTGATACTCAAAGCAGTCTCTTCACTGTTCCTAACTGTATTTATTCATTTACTCATTTAGCTATGCATTTGGTTAATCTAAATATTATTTAGTATTGTTTTTCTTTGTATGTATATATGTACATATATGTATATTATTTTTTACACAGGAAAACAGAAACAATTAAAATGACAACAACGAAGCAAAGCAAAGAAAAAAAAGTGGTGGATTTCCATTTCTTTTTCAGGTAACAAAAAAATATTTTGCAGGGCCTGGTATGTACTTTTTTATCATTTTCCTTTCTCTCTTTTCTTTCTTCTTTCTCTGCTCTTTTGGGGCTAGTAGAATAATATTTGTTTACTGGATAGTCCAGGAAGGCTTGAAAACTCAGCTGAGAAAGAGTTTGATTAAATTAGGGGGGTATCATCCCTAAACTGCCTAATATATTTCTAGCTTCTGTTTTGTCATTACCCCCTGAAAACAGTCACCCCATTATCCAGAAAGGAATCAGGATGCCAATCTCTCTGACTTCTTCCATGCTGAAAAAGGACATTGAGTGTAGCAACTGAGGTATCCCACTTTCAGAGGGTCAATCTAAAAGACCCCCAAGCATAATTATAGAGGGAAAATATCCTTGACTGGTGCCTGTGAAAGTGTAAAGAAGGCAGGTGTAGATAGGTACATGATCTAGGCAGGGGACCAGGAGAAGTAAGAAATGGGTGAATTTAAATGTCGAACTTAAAAGTCCATTAGAATTCTTTACCAGGGTTTTAAAAGTGTCCATCTATTAGTTTTCTCCTTCTGTTCATTTGGCCATGATATCTGGACTTGGGATTTGCTTTTCAAGTGACATTGTAATAGTCAGGATTTAGTGTCCACTTAGGTACTTGCTAGAAAGGGAGAAGAAATTTTGATACTGAGCATTAATTAACCATAATAGTGAGCTTACCCTTTGGCTGTAATTGACCTTACTCTGTTAATCAAGGCCAAGATCTAAGGTTTTTAAGCATTTTAAAAATTATTTCATATAACTTTATGCCCAATATGTAGAAGGACTGTTTTAAAGGGTTAAAATAAATATATTATTGGCTATCTTTTGATTATACTTTCTTTTTGGGTGCTTAAATCCACAAGCCAGCTTAACCAAACTTTGTTTTCTCAAGATAACTTGAGGTTCTGGTATTCATGGAGCACTCACATTTTCAATGGGGGGGGTGCCTGGCTCCTTCTAGCCATTCTGTTTGTTGTTTGTTTGTTTGTTTGTTTGTTTGTTTGAGACAGGGACTCTCTATAGCCCCAGCTGGATTGGAACTCACTCTGTAGCCCAGACTTGCCTTGAACTCATAGAGATCCACCTGCCTGTGCCTCCTGTGTGCTATAGCCATTCTTAACCAGTTACATCTACTGAGGACAATGTCAGGTATTGCAGACCAGGCTTCTCTTTGTAGCAGGAGGTGACTTTCCTCTATGTTGATCTTCCTCTTTATAAACTGGACACTGGCTTGGGTTCTGTTAGGGGATCTTCAAGACCTCCCTGCAAAGGAAGCCTGGTGACTTACAATTGCAGAACATTTTTAAAGAGCTGACCTCATTAAAAAAATAATCCCCTGAGACCAATTGACTTCAGAGGGCAAGGAACAAAATTGTCCCTTAAATCCCTTGGACAAATTGGTATGGGCCTTAGGTACAGGCATTAACTAAACAAAAAAAGTTAAGTTACACCAATCTGGCACATTAAATCACTGTATCATATTTAAATAAAGCTTGAAGAAAAGCTTAACAAGCCTTGCATAAACATCCACTGAAAGAAATTTAAGACCATAGAATAAACAGGCAAAGCCATTAAGTGAAATTTAGACAACTTTAGGCATATCTTAAATATAAATGATTTACTACAAACAGACATGGTATCTTTACTTTCTCAAACACCATCTTGTGGTTTGTAGCTTTTCAGTAACAGGGGACATACAATTAAGCTGAAAAAAATTTACTAAGTCCATCCAAACTGTCTCCTGAGCTGCATGATGCTAGCTCAGGGAAGTAAACCTAGCTTTTCTTCCATCATATTGTCTGGGTTCAGCAGGAGAAAGGGCTATGCCCGCTGTCTTCTGATACCCTTGGGTGATGTCTATACCACCAAATTCTAGTCCTTAAAGATCCAAATGGCCCCAGACCATCTCCAACACTCCCCAGTGCTCTTGGGAGCCCCTAAGTTCCCCTCCCAGAATTTTCCCTTACCTGCTTAGAATGCACCTGCTGCCTCAGGAGCAGCTACCTTGAAAAAGCTTCTTATATAAATATTTTAAAGAATTTATTCAACCATGGTATTGATTTGAATAGGCATAACTTTCTGAATAATAAAACCATTTATTTCTTAGGTAAATATTTGGCTTATGTATTATCATAGAAAATTGTGTGTGTGTGTGTGTGTGTGTGTGCGTGTGTGTGTGTGTGTGTGATATCTTTGAATAAGTATACCAGAAAAGGTCTACACATTGAAATTAAATGTAGGAGTAAATGATATATTTAATAATCTCTCTTCTTGTATTTTTCAAGACATTAATTTTCTGATGTCACCAGGTCATTGGTGTTAAAGAAGTTTCTACTTTACATATAATAGATTAATTTATAAAGTAAAAGTTTAACTGAAGGGTGGAAATATCCATTAAGCAACATTAGCAGTAATGCCGTGTCACAAAACTTCAAAATATTGAAATTAAAACAAAGAATCCATTAAATATATTTGTCTAACCCCCAATGCTCTGTAAAATTTCAATTGTCCACTAGTCACCTTTAGGTTACAACTTAAAGTGCTTCAATGGGCAGGAAGATACTCCCAGGCAAAATTAAATTATTGAAATACATGGAAGTATTTGCTGTGCTTGTTATTACCCAATAAAGTATGAGGAAACTGTCAAATCTGTAAAAATTATTTAAGAAGTCTGAATCCCTAAAGGAAGTAAGTGGTACATTTCACAATGAAACAATTGCCCGATAATCAGTTGTATACATTGTATTTGGCATTCCATAGAAAAGTATAATATTAAAAATGTACATAATTTACAGAGCACACTCATTGGAAAGAATAAGAGGGTCTATAATATGTTAATTACAATAATGTGAAATTGATGCAGTCAGAATAATTTGACCTAGGACTGCACAGAAAATCCTAGGAATGAGGATTCTATGTCTGCCTATTTAAATAATAAAAACCCTGGAAAAGCAAGGTCTCCTCACTCAGATTATATTGTAAGCAAAAACATAGACACACATCAAAGCAAAAAGCCTACATGGTCTGAAGATTAACTCAACATTTGTATTCAAGTTTGGCAGTAAAATTGTATCTTTTATGCATTTGGGGATGAGATGATTCACCTTTCTTCCTCAAAACTGGCTGGAATGTGCTGTTGAAGGGAATTGTATGATCTGTAGTGTTCCTGCCACTGGAGCTCAGCAGTGGAAAGTTCCACTGAAGATTTCCCTTCAATGGTGACAGAAGAGTATTAAATTTTTGTCTAAGAAAGAGAAACTGGAGATTGACTATCTTTTTTTTATCTTTTTTTAATTGATGCTTTGTGTATTTCATACATCATTTTCCAATTCAGTTCATGCATATATCCCCTTCCCTTCCCCCCACCCCACCCCTACCCATCCCAGATCGTGCATTCTGCCATAAGTTTTCTGCATCTTTCTCTGCTTTTTTGTTTTGTTTTGTTTTCATTTTTTTAACAATAAGTGATAATTTGTGAGTACAAGCATCCTTCATGTAAAACCAATTTGTGAGCAGTTGTGCCCAAACCCACACAGCTCATGGGTCCCACTATCTTTAATGTTTACTGAAAGATTCAGGAATCCACTTACATCTTCATTATACTGGAAAGAAATAGTGTACCCGAGAAGGTTATTAGTATCATTCATAAAATAATTTAAGAATGTACTCAAATGGAACTTTTAGGATAACTTCATCAAAATTTAAAAAAAAATTTGAGAACAGGCAAGCCAGGAATTTCAACAACTGCCTTGTGAAGCAAAATTGAGGGAATAAGGCCATTCAGTTTTAGAGACCATGGGAGTCAGGCACATGGTGGACTGGTAGCCACAGTGTGATAAGGGACCTCAAAATTACCCATAGATATGCCATATTATGAGTGTCAGCTATGCCCAGCACTTAAAACTTAATTCAAAGTATGAAAATTAAAAAAAAAGTTTAATTAAATTAAACTGGGTGGGACAGGAGTTTTCAGAACAGGTCAACATGCAGTACCTGGTTGCTTAGAAACTAACTCATTCTGCATGGCTTTTATTCTTTATGTGTGGATTGCTTTTAAAGAATAAAAATTGTTAAAGGGGCTTACCACCCCTAAGCTTGAAAACTTAAACTTTCAACCTCAGATATGGTTTTCCTATATAAACACCTTCCAACTATGACTAAGTCCTACACGCCCTGGAAAGGAGGTCTCGTATATAGTTGCCAGCTGCCAGAGTTTTTATTGGTCATATATTTTGTCTGAGTGGTTTTCTCTAGCAAAATTGCTCAATCAAAATATAATGGATAGAAGGAAGCTTTAGAGTAAAGATAAAGTAATAAAAGATGCTAGGGTATCCTAAAGCATTAAGAAAAAATAAGCATGCTTGCAAGGTGTGGTTGCACATGACTTTAACCTAGCTTTTTGAAGTCAAAGGAAGGCAGATCACTGTGAATTCAAATCCAGCCTAGTCTACATAGCGAGTTCCAGGATAGCTGGGACTACAAGGAAACCCAGTCTTAAAAAGACCAAAAAAAAAAAAATTCATGCTTAGAAAAGGGGTATGAAGAAAAGGAGAGAGATAATGCTTTTCTTAAGAATTCAGAAAAGCTGGCAGGAATTACAAAGACCTCAAGTCTGCTTAAACATCCACAGGTACTGCACTAGGATGTGGGGATTCCAAGAAAGAGAAGCTCACCATCTCATTTCCAAAAATTACAGTGAATCTACTTTTCTAAGGAAGTTTAATCTTATGGATTTTTTTTACTATAACTTTGTTACTATAACACTTATTTCCAGGTCTGTATTTTTGTCACTCTGTCACAAAAATCTGACTCCTAGTTCCTCAAAAAGTCTGTTCCAATTAAAACATTCATACTTTTTAGGATTTCTCTAAGACTTCTCAAAATATCATCTTAACTCTATGTGAGAAATGAGGACTATAGTACTAGTTACTGTTTTATGGAGTATTTTATGAAACTTAAATAGAATCTTCACTTAGTATGTTGCCCAATGTTGATCATAAACTAGTCTTGTGAAATTTAAATAAAACGACCATATTTGTTATTCAGAAAGCCTTGAGCATTATTTTAAGAAACACTCAGAAATTATATTTTAATTCATTTTTTATTATTTTCAAGTGGATATAAAATTGCAATCAACATTTTAGTATGAAAGATTAGTTGATATTTAATATGGTCAGTATGTAATGTTACCAAAGCCTTATAGGTCACTGGGGCTTTGGGTCCATCTCTCATTTCCTTGGTAGAATAGAAAAATAAGCATCAACTTATCCACTTCTTAGGATGTAAATTAATATATAAAAAGTGAGAAGTGTCTGAGGTTTTTCATGGCTAGGCTCTTAAAAATTAAGCTATTCCCTGCTTGTCAAAAGAACAGAACCTCAGTTTTATCTCTGAACCTGGGGTGGCTATATAATCTTCAAGCTACTCGAAACATCACAAATTATTTTTCTTGAATGTATTCCCAGGAGCTAGGCTAAAATATTCAACCAGAAACTCCCTCTGCATGTTCTCACTTTCAAAGTTCCCATCATGTAGCATACTGCTGTCTGCTAATTTTCTTGATTTAATCAGAAAACTGTAACTTTTCCTTTTCCTTCTGAAGGCTCTTTTACTTTCAGAAATCCACATGCTTTCCAGGCCAGTCTGGTTTTCTCATTACTTTTCTTAAGCTACTACATTTTCCACCATGCAATTGCTTGGACTCATGACTTTTTACAAATGTCATGGCTTTCTCTCTTCTTCATTCCTGTCTCCCTTCTCAAAGAGACTGAAGAGATTTATAGTTTGCATTCCCCATTAATTTTCTTTCAATCCTTAATATAATTGTCCTCAAACTTCCATTCAATTACATTTGTTAATTCTTTTATAAACATGAGTAAGAACCTAAAAGATTGAAGCCCAAGTTTCCCAGTAATGTATAGTGCTGAAACATCTATCACTACCAAGAAAAAGTTTGTACCTAGAAATCTAGTCATACCACTTTATCCAGGCTCTAACCACACCATTTTAACAAGTAAAAATTAAAAATTTTAAAAATTAAAAACATAATTAAAAACAAGTAAAAATTGAGTGCATTTTTCATAAATTATTTCCCAGCATGGTCAATATTTGAAACAATTATTCATTTAAAAATAATTATATATTACATGGAAAAATAAGAAAATTTCAAATTATATTTGTTACCACCTGATTGTGCATGCCATTCTTTTCAGTAAACTGAGATTACTCACCACAATGTCACTGTAATGTTATATTAGGTTGTTTATTATTACATTATTTAAATAAACATTCACATAATATAGTTGCTAAAATTGTTCATAGGTTACATATATTACATTATGGGTGAATTGAAGGGAACTCCAATAAGCTATCTTTTCTGAAATATCATTCATTCTTTTCACTGATACAACTGCCCATGTCATCAATGCTGCTTATGGGACACTCAACAAAGGGAATCTCATGATAGCTAACTGGAACTAGGTGCACTGTTACCAAGTTATTCTGACTTCCATTCAAGGTCTCACAAAGCTAGCCTTGAATTTATAGTCTTCCTGACTTCCCCTCCTGAGGAACTGGATTTAGAAGCTTGTATCACCAGGTTCGGTTAATAACAACTCTTTTAACTGCAATAAGAGTTTTGAGAGTACACAGAAGCTAATAAAAACACTCGTCTAGGCTCTTCTAAATAATTATTTGGAAGTGTGATGTCCCATACAGCCATTAAGAGATCACTTCTGTCTAGCCTAGAATGGGAACAAGTAGTCCACATGTGTCAGTCTTTTATCCTTGCTTTCTCTCTCCTGAGCAGTGGCTGATGACTCCAGGCAAGAGATAAGTAAACAAACAAACAACCAAACAAAAAACTCTGGAATTTGAATTCTAAAAACAAAACAAGACAGGGAAACTGGATGCAGTCTACAAGATTTCATCCATCATTTGTATATTTATTCCTCTGTACAAATTCAAGGCATGAGCCCCTATACAAAACCTGCCAGGAAAGAGAAAGAGTAGGATATGTCTGTACAGTCATTCACTGGAGCACATCTAATGCAGGGAGAAATTGCCTGGCATTTATTGTGCAAAAATAGAATGTCTTATTCACTGTTGATAGAAGTGTAGACTGGGGCAGACACTTCAGTAATCAGTGAGGAATTTCCTCAAAACCTGGAAATCTCAGCTATGCTAACAGTCCTGGACATATATCCTAAGGACTACTCTCATAGATACTTGCTTATACATATTCATTGCTTCTGTAGTCATAATAGCTAAGAAATTAAACCAACCTAGGTGTTCATAAACAAATCATTAGATAATGAAAATATAGTATATATACACAATTCAATTTTATTGAACTACAAAGAAAAATGAAATGATGGGTTAAGCAAATGGATAGAGCTAGAAACAATGACACAGGGTAATGTAACCCAGGCCCAGAAATTCAAGCATGTCATATTCTCTTTCATATGTGTATAAACTAACTTTAAAATTTTAGTGTAATTCATATAATGAGAAATAAATGTCAGTAATCATAAAAAGGCCACTATTGTGGAGGGTGCCATAAAGGAAGGTAGATAGCAGAATATAGATGACATGATAACAGACAGGGAATCCTAGGGATGTTATGTATTAAACAGGTGAGGCAATTGTAGATGAAGGTGCAGGAATTATGGATTAACCAAAATGAAGTTTTTACAAAAAAGGTTATTATGGGAGTCTACTGTTTTGCAAGCCAATTAAAATTTATATAGGTAGGAAGAAAGGTATCATATATTTGATCAATGTTCATATAACCATCTAGTATTAAACAAAGTTCCTATTGCAAGATGTGAAATACCTCCCTATGAGTTGTTGGTGAGAGGGACCCTAAAGATCCTTTTAAAAAAGTTCAGGTTCTGGGTATTCTCTTTTATCCACATGAGAAGTTATTGATAAGATGTTGTTATTGAAGATATCACATACTTTAGTTAAAATATGTAGAGAAATTAAGATCAAGGCTTCCTCACTATTAGCTATATTTCAGAGTAAAGGGGATACTTTTTTGCCTATTAGGTAAGAAAATGGATTAACAATCCCATATTTGCTGTCATAGCAATGAGCTACGAAAGATGTATCCATTTGTTCAGTACTAAAAGTTTTCTAACTGGGTATGTATTGCACTTCACAGACAGACTTCACTTGTGATATTATAAGCCCAATTAAAACCCAATAGCTGAGGAAATCTTAGGCCATAGAGGAAAACAATTATGTTGGTTAAGTAAACTGATACGGTACTGTCTTCTAAATATTAATGTTCATATCCATGTACAAATTCTACTCTAAGCCTTAAGCTGATAATCTTCTTAGTGCAAAGAATAGCAGTGAATGCAGAGAATTAGGTTATATAATGTATCTAGGATAGGTTTTGATTGAGTGTTCATCCCTAAATGGGTCAATGAGAAGAGATAAAATTCCAGGGATATTACAGAACAGGGTATATTAAGAGTGTAAGAGTGGGAAGATAGGGTGAAGGGCTACAAAATACTAACTTTTTCTCATGTTGATGCCATTATAATCTTATCTTACAGCAATTGCAGCTGCCTGCCAGGGCCTTGCACAAGAGTGGGTCTGTGAATAGTGAGCCATGAATCATGGATGGTCTCACAGAGTCTAATTTTCCTTGATGACCTAGCTAATGGATTGTGGAGGAGGGTGAGGGCAGTCACTTTATTCACTTGTATACCCACTGGAAAGTCCACTAGGATCAACTGGATAGTTCCAACTCATGGTCACCCAAATGGTCCTGGGTAAGCTCAGTGGGTCACAAGACAAAAAGGCATGAGCATAAGAAAAGGACATGTAGGGAGAAGTAGGGTTGACAAAAATAAGAACAAAGAAAAAGAATAAAATGAGACAGTAAACAGAAAGAATTATGCACATTTATGAAAGTGCTATGAAAGTATAAGAATTAAAATTTTAAGAATAATACCAAGAAAAAAATTAAGTATTTAAGAAAGTGTTAATGGTATACTAACTTCAATATTTCATACTCAACATCTAGGTATCATATTCTTACCTTGACAGAACTGTTTGGAACCTTTGAAGCAAATCATCTTTCACAGATGCATAATATTTTGATATATTTTTTCCAAATTCATTATGTTATACTGTAGTTTTATTGCTCTACAGACTTCTAATTATATTTTCAACCTATAAATAGTATTATAAAAATATGTTAATATTTAAAATCTCACAAAATATTTTATTTTAAAATCTAAATATGAAGTCTTTTAATAAAAACAAATTTTCCTATATCTTAGAATTTAATTGCTGCCCTAAAAAGTATGAAATTGGTATTGTTGAGTGCGATAGATATTTTAATTTTATATATACACAAATGTAATTAAATCTTTATAAAACATTTATACTGGCCAGGCATGGTGGCGCACGCCTTTAATCCTAGCATTCGGGAGGCAGAGGCAGGCGGATCTTTCTGAGTTCAAGGCCAGCCTGGTCTACAGAGTGAGTTCCAGGACAGATGGGGCTACAGGGAGGCCCTCTCTCGAAAAAGACCAAAAAAATTCTATACTACACAAGATCTCATAGACATTATAATAATCTTGTGGAATAAGCCACTATTATGCAAAGATGCATAGATAATAAAATTAAAATATCTCAAGAAATGCTTTTATAAAGTTTATATCAAATGAGTAATAGTATTCATGCTCATGGAATAGAAAAATTAATATAGTAAAAATATCTATTTTATCCAAATTGATATACAGATTCAATGCAATTCCAATCAAAATCCCCATGAGCTTCTTCACAAACTTGGAAAAAAAAATTCCTTAAATTCATATGGAAAAACAAAAGACCCTGAATAGATAAAGCAACCCTGAGTGAAAAATGCAAGACAGGGGGGAATTGCTCTACCAGACTTCAAGTTATATTACAGGGACATAGTTATAAATACAGCCTGATACTGGCACAAAAACAGACCTGTAGAACAATGGAACAAAACTGAAGATCCAAACTTGAGCACATAAAATTTCAGCCACCTCATATTTGACAAGGGGGCCAAAAAGACTCAATGGAGGAAAGGCAGCATCTTCAGTAAATGGTGCTGGCAAAACAGGATCACCATTTGTAGAAGAACAAAATTAAACCCCTACCTCTCACCCTGTACAAAAACCAACTCCAAGTGAATCAAAGATCTAAACATGAAACCCAAAACCCTAAAGGTGATAGAAGAAAAAGGTGGCAACAGCCTACAAGACATAGGCATAGGAAAAGACTTTCTAAATCAGATAGCAGCTGCACAGGACATAAGGTCAACAGCTGACAAATGGGATCTCATCAAACTCAAAGGCTTCTGTACAACAAAAGAAACAATCTAGGAAATGAAGAGAAAAATCCACAGAGTTGGGGGAAATCTTCACCAGTGATACATCTGACAGAGCATTAATGACAATAATATGCAGACTACTCAAAAAAACAAAGAAGTAAGAAAACAAGTGACCTACTCAAAAGATGGTATAAAGAGCTGAACAGAGACTTCACCAGTGAGGAATTAAGGATAGTTGAGAAACATCTTAAAAAGTGTTCAACATCATTAATAATTAAGGAAATACAAATTTCAACCATTCTCAGATATCATCTCACTCCAATGCAACTGGCTAAGATCAAGAGAACAGAAGACACCAAATGCTACAGAGGTTGCAGGGAAAGAGAAAGTGCATCTCCTGCTGGTGGGAATGTAAACTTCTGCAACCATTATGGAAAGAAGTGTGGAGAATACTTAAAAGACTCAAAATGACCCTGCCACCTGACCCAATCATACAACTCCTGGGTAAATACCCACAAGATTCATCCTACTGCGGAGATACATGCACAACATGTTTATTGCAGCTCTCTTCACAATAGCAAAGATCTGGAACCTACCCAAATGACCCTCAACAGATGAGTGGATGACAAAAATGTGGTACATCTATATAATGGAGTACTATTCAGCAGTAAAGAAAGATGACATCATGAACTTTGCAGATAAGTGGATGGAACTCGAAGCCATTATGCTAAGTGAAGTAACACAGTCCCAGGAAAACAAGTGGTGAATGTCTTCCCTCATTTGTGGATGCTAACACCAAATCCCCAGATGAAAGGCAAGCTGAACAACATTATTGTTATTCTTCTGTTTATCTAAAAGCAACTATGTTTTTATAATGTAAATCTCTTAACAGGCTCTAGAATCAACACACCACTTACTTTCAGACTCTGCAATTACTATATATGGGTGAAAAGTATGTATTCATATTTTAAAGAAATATAAAATTGAAGGAGGAAAATGTGAATTTCTCAACATATAAAAAGAAGACTGAGAGAAAGATGCAAGGCGGTTATGGCAGAATGCATGATCTGGGGTGGGGTGAGGGGAAGGGAAAGAGGCATATGTACAAATTTTGAAATGAAAAATTATGTATGAAATACACAAAACATCAATAAAAGCATAAAAATTTTAAAAAAGAAAATTTCAAAAGAAAGTCTAAAAATAAATGGTGGGTAAATTCTAGAACACAGTTGCTTTCAAGGAAAGAAGTATTTAACATCGATGTTGCTCACTTTGCCTTACAATTCAATGATGGGTGCTAACATCCACAAATGAGGGATATCATTCATCCTTTGCTTTTCAGGGACTGTGTTACTCCACTTAGCATAATATCTTCTGGTTCCATCCATTTACTGCAAAGTTCATGATGCCATCTTTCTTTACATCTGCATAGAACTCCATTGTGTAAATGAACCACGTTTTCTCTATCCACTCATTGGTGGAAGAGCATTTGGGTTGGTTCCAGCTCTTTGATATTGTGAAGAGAGCTGCAATGAACATGTCTGTGGTAGGAACATCTCTGCAGTAGGATGAGTCTTGTGGGTATATACGCAGGAGTGGTATGGCCAGGTCAGGTGGTAAGCTTATTTTGAGTGTTTTCAGGGTTCTCTATACTGCTTTCTATAGTGGTTGTAAGAGTTTACACTCCCACCAACAGTGCAGGAGTGTTCCTTTTCCCTACAACCTCTTCAGCATCTGGTATTATTTGTTTTCTTGATCCTAGCCAGTCTTATCTGAGTGAAATGCTACCTTTTACTTAAATGGTAATCAGTAGCTTAAGAAAATCTTTCCTTTGTAGTTCTACAGAAAACCAATAAATTTCTGATATAAATCATGAAAAATCAAAATAAAATATTACCCTTTCCAAATTACACATTTTTAAAAACAGAAATAAAACACTTCAATATTTGTTAATTTTTTAATTTCTATAATAACTTGTTTTAGTTTGTCTTCAATTGCTGTGACAGAACACTCTGACCAATTCCAACTTGGGGAGGAAGGGGTTTATTTGGCTCACAGCTCCTGGGTTTGGGATTGAGGGAACCCACCATAAGAACTCAGGACAGGAATACGGAGGCAGGAGCTGAAGCACAGACCATGGAGGAATGCGGCTTACTGGCTTGCTCTTCTGGCCCATGCCCAGCCTGCTTTCTTAAAGTGTACATCATAACCTGCCCAGGGGTGGCACCACCCACATTGCTCAACAATTAAGACAATATTCCACAGACATAGACATAGGCCAGTACAATGGAGCCAGTTCCTCAATTGAGGCTCCCTCAATCCAAGCTTGTCAAGTTGACATTAAAGCTATACAGCATATAACTTATATTTAAGTGTTTTATTGAAAAGTTTATCCCTATCTTTTCATTGAATTATTTTCATGTGGTCGTTTATGAATATATGTGTATACATTTTTGTACAGGAAACTAAATATATATTCTGCACATTATGAGTAAATATTCAAAAGAAGTGTCACTGCTGAGTGACTAGAAAGAAGAAAAATCAAAGAGAAATACAATTCCTGCAGAAAAGTTTTAATAAATAATCATCAATAATCATCACTATAGTTCATGTAATTATAACAATACATCTCTAGCTCTTTCTATCAAAATCAGGAAGAGAAGCTTTTTTTTCCAGAACTGTACTGTGGCAACAGCATACTGTTACATACTGGCAACTGAGGGTGATAGATGAACTCTGCTCACTGTGACTTTCATTTCACACATTTTTCTGCACAATGTTTTTGAAACCCAGGAAATATTACACATTTTGAGCCTTCCAACTATTGTACTAAGAAAAGCAGGTCACTCACAACAGTATCTTTAATTTGACAGGGGATTACAAAAACATTTGGTGCTCTTTAACTATTGTCACAGCCATCTATTACATTAAGAACAAGTTGATTTTAATATTTGTCAAATTAAAAAGCATTGTATCATGCTAACCTTGGACATTCATTTACATAATTGGCACTCTGCTTGCTGTGTATTATCTGACACCCTCATTTGATTACCGTTCATTTTTTCTGAAATTCTACAGCCGTGTCTAACATAACCTGCATATTAATATTTCATTTTCACCAGGCCTTTTTTATGCAGCCAAGTTGCAGCATTCTCTGCCTTTATGTTATTAAGCTTAACAAACAACACCTGCTCTTCTAATTTAAAAAAAAAGTTTAATAAAAATACAAATATCCAGAATAAAAAAATAACTGGACCCCAAAGATTTAGTTTATGAAAGTAGAGGATCTACCTATTGGAACTGACTTTAGAAATTTCAGAAAATTGCTTAAGAACAAAGTAAAATTTAGCAATTCCTCATCAGTCAACTTTATATAGCAACAGTCAAATCAAATATGTATGACAACAAACATTTTACTTTTTTAAACTTTGATATTGGCAATATTTCTGTAATCTGCTGCTAAAATAATTTCTAGGTTATAAATGTGCTGAATGCTTGGATTTTTATGTTGTCTGTTTCGAATTCAGTGTTACCTGTTATATACTTAGCAGAGAAATTAGTCAATATTGACAAAGATTTTAATTTTCAGCCTCCTAAAAGCTCCACAGTATGGTCAATGCAGAAATTTGACCTATGAGATACCTATTTGTAACAGTACCCCAACGGAAAATATGTTGAGAACTCATCGAATTCTTAAAACTGCCCTTAAGCCCTACAAAGATTTATACAACCCTCTGTCACCATCATTTTAAGATCCCACAAGATTTACATTTGTGTTTTCTATACTCACTAATTAACATTCCTTGTACTTAGCAGGTGAATGTGAAATGCGACCATGAGGCTTAAGCGTGTCAACACATGGTTACCAGCAGATTTTGACATTTGGAGAGATTATGAATTGTTAAGTGGGGATGCCTGTGGAAAAGAGTCTCTCTGGAAGGACTTGGGGTGGTAGCCTGACTACTATCAGGTTTCCTCCTATTTTCCATCTGGTGATTGTCTACTGCTTCTCAACCCATGAGCAAATTAAATCTCTCCACCATTAAATTGCTTCTTGTCAGTATTTTAATCAGAGACAGGAAGAATAGCACACTGTAAGTCATGTCCTGACCACCCCCCTTTCCAGCCTTACACAAATAAGCAAAACCCCTTACCCCCTACTTGCACATATTGTGTCTCTCCACTGAACTGAATGGTTGAGCCCAGCTTCTGTCAGCTTCTAAGTGTATTCCTCTATGTTAAAGCTGAAAGTAAATGAATTACTTATTTTATATCATGTGTTTGGTAGCATTGCTTGTACATGTTTCACTGATGAGTTTACTCAAAGCCAACTGTTCTATAGGCAAGGGAGTCCTACAGAACACAAACAGAACAAAATCAGACAAACATCAGAACAGTGTCTGAAAGTCACACACTTACTTGCAAGAAGGTCATCAGGTCATAGATTAAACATCGCCATTAGGCAGGTTAAGCAAAAAAGAAAGTATCTTGACAGCACACAGTAAACACTCATGTTCACAGCCCATTGAATACTGTCAGGGTAGGAATCGTATTTATAACAATTGTCAAAAGTGACCTCACATAAAATATGGCTCCTTTACCCGTTTAAGATTCTTTGATCTAGACTGATATATATATATATATATATGTGTGTGTGTGTGTGTGTGTGTGTGTGTGTGTGTGTGTGTGTGTATGTGTGTGTTAAGTAAATAGTTGAGTATTGAAAACATATTTACTTTCTTTTTTTTATTAATTTTATTTATTTTTGTATGTGTATGAATGTACTGTCTGCATGCAAGTCTGTGCACCCGTGTCGTGCAACGCCGAGGAGGTCAGAAGAGGGTCTCGGATTCCCCTGGAACTGGAGTTCTCCTGGAATTGGAGCTTCAAACGGTTCTCAGCCGCCATGTGGGTGCTGGGGATCGAACCCGGGTCCTCTGTAAGAGCGGTCAGCGCTCTTAACCACTAGGCCATCTCTCCAGCCCCGAAAACATATTTACTTTCAATATTTTAATATCACATGTGAATTTGACTGCACCATGGAGTTTCCAGATTATGTGCCATGTGTGTGTGTGTGTGTGTGTGTGTGTGTGTGTGTGTTTTGTATGTGTGCACTTCCAGATGAGATTAGTATCTGTGCGTGAACTAAGTAAAATACTCTCTTCAATTTCTGTGGACTTCATTGGATGCATTAAAAGAATACTCAAAATAGAACAAAAATATGGATAAAAATAATATGTCCTATTTGTTCCCTATTTGTCTGATTGAGAAAGAGTACTGTATTTGTCCTACCCTAGAAGAGGCATTTACACCATCAGGGACTTTAATTCTTAGGCTTTTGCGCATGGGTCAAAGTGCCTGGAAGTACAATTTCCAGATGAAAGATTGTTGACATTCTCAAATTCCATAATTGTGTGAATCAGTTCCTCATAACCAATCTCTGGAGAACTCCATCTTAAGCAAGTATATTTTTCACATGACTGGGATCAAAATTATTAAAAGATAATCAGAAGTTTAAATATTTCAAGAACATATAGATATTCCTAACAGAATCTTTTTTCTCCTCATTTTTATTAGTTCTTTCAGAATTTAATATTTGATAATATTCACACCTCTATTCCAGCAACTCTTCCTAGATCCCCTTCCTATTAAACTAGCAATTCTACATTTTCTAATAGATAGTATTAATAATTGTTAACTCTTAGCCAGTAACATTCATTGTCAAAAATTCTCCTGGCAAGGACAAACATCAATGATCCAAATTAATATATGTTATTTATTTGACAGGAAAACAGTGAGCTTACTCATACATAATATACCTCTCCCAGTCCTTGAAGTAAACGGTTCAATTTACCAGATCTATCAAATGCGAAAACTTACTGGATCACCATTGTGATTTGTAAATAAAACAAAATCTTGATGTCTCCATTTTTCCATTATGGGGATAGCAATTTAAAATAGTGCAATAACATAAGAAAATAAATGAAAAATTACATTAAAAGAAGGAATTAAAAATCATATATTTTATAAAAATTTTAGTAATAAACCCAGAAGAATGCTGTGAGAATATTGCTAAAATTTATTAAATGCAATTACAAAATGTAGAACAGAATGGTCACATATTTTATGGTAACATAAAAATAAATTTTAATTCACTGAAACACCAAAAATCCATAAATTGAAATTAAAATACTAGTCATTGGATATTAAAAGACTTTCTAGATGTAATATATGTGGCTTATTGATAGAAAATAAAATATCTTCTTGTAGCTGCTACAATCAGCTATGACAAATATCCTGTCTCTTCTGCCAATGACTTCAAAAGTATAGGTACTCTTAGGACTGAAACAGAATAGAAGGACAGAAAGGAAGACCATGTGCAAAGGCAATACAATTAGTGTGTGAATGGAACCACCTGACAAAGAAATGGCTGGAAATCATCAGACAGTGACTAGAATCACCTGGAGCCACTGGCCCAGATCCAAAATTATCCTAGTGTCTGATAGCGTCATATGACTCAGATGACACACTAGTAGAAAGCATGCCTGAGAAAGCCTGTACTGTGCAAATAACACTTTTCAGACATACAGCTGCTTCGAAGGATGTTGGGAAATAAAGGCCTTCATCCTTTCAATAGCATTATTTTTTTTTCCCCTTTTTAAGACAGTGTCTCCCTAAAGCTCCAGCTGGCCTGGAACTCACTATTTAGACCAGGCTGGCCTTGAACTCACAGAGTTCCATATGTCTATGCCTTCCAAATGCTGAGATTAAAGGAGTACTCCACCACACCTAGCATGAATAAGAGGAAATAATGGATATAACCAAGCAGACACATTGCAATCACTGTTTAAACCAGTGCTGAATAAAAGAAAGAGGGAAGAAGAAGAAGAAGAAGAAGAAGAAGAAGAAGAAGAAGAAGAAGAAGAAGAAGAAGAAGAGGAGGAGGAGGAGGAGGAGGAGGAGGAGGAGGAGGAGGAGGAGGAGGAGGAGGAGGAGGAGGAGGAAAAAAGGAGGAGAAGGAAAGAGGAGAAAGAGGAGGAGGAGGTTGTCAGGTAATAAATATGGCCCAATACTCCCATAATAACAACATGAGGAATAACAATATGTTTTATCATAAAAATAAATTAGAATATATTTCTTCAACATACTGAACTCTATATCAATTTTATGATAAATTTGCCTCCGAAAATAATATTTAGATATTCCATACATTTACATTAGATGAAACTACATATTCAGCTAAGATACCTAACAATGAGCTAAATGAGAAATCCTTTTTTAAAAATATACAAAACTTGGAAGAACTCATGGAACACTGACTATTACTAAGCCAAATAGCAAATGAAATTGATTAGGAAGATGAACAATATTCTCAGTTCTCAGCTGGATAAAATGATCAATAAAAATAAAACTTTATAACTAAATGGTCATTAGTGATCTCATATTTTTTCAAGTATCCATTCAGATATTTTTTCCCAGTTGATGGTGCTGTTTTTGAGGTCTTAGAATGTGCAGCCATGCTGGAGGTGGGAGAGAGCTTAGACAATTCTTAAATCCTTGCCAATCTCCCAATATGATCTGCTTTGCTCTGCTTCCTATGCCTGCTTGAAAATGTAAACCTCTGCTCTCTGCTTCTGCTCTGGCAGCCCCTGCCACCATGCTTTCCTTCTATCATGGACTCTAATTCCCCTGGAACCATAAGCTCAAATAAACTTCCTTTTTTTAAGTTCCCTTGTTGGCGGTGTTTCTGTCACCACAACAGAAAAGTGACTAATACAAATGTGTACATAGCCACTATGAGAAGATAATGAAAGGAAGAGAAAGCATACAGAGTGAGTAGCAACTTCAGGGCTAATTTGGCAGGGGTGTGTGTGTGTGTGTGTGTGTGTGTGTGTGTGTGTGTGTGTGTTTGTAAATTTTCTGTGGAGGATTATGTGTATTATGTTAATAGGTGGAAACAATTCTGAGTATTAGTGGCACCTTTCCCTGTGTAGTGGATCCAGGATTGTATAAGAGTAGAGTTTGTACTTATTTATCCTAAATACTAATATATATTTTTTAAAAAGAGTAAACAAGCTGAGCACTGGCATGCATGCTTTAATTCATTGCTATCTTCTTTTGGCTGTGAAGTAATGGGGCTAGCTGCTTCAAGTTCCAGCCATTTTGAATTCCTTGAAAAGATGGATTGTAAGCTGGAATTGTGAGCAAAATAAAGACATTCTCTTTTAAGTTGGTTTTGTCAGGGAATTTTATCATAGCAAAAGAAAATAAAACTAAGAGAGTTTCCAATACTATGTTTACCAAATCAACTTTCTAACATTAAGTTGAGTCACTAGCATGTTTGAAATTTTGTCGAGGAAATGAGATTCCTTACAATTATTGAAATATAAAAATATTGGCATAAAATATGAATAAAAGAAACACAGAATTGTAACACGTATTGGAAATTCTATTATATTTCAATGTTTGATTTATCGGGAATATGTTTATTTGTTTCAATTATTTTATTACTTTGAGAACCAGCTTTATCTGCAAATTATATAGAGTACAGCAATGAGGAAGCTATAACTCTTTCAAACATTGACATTCACAATATATCTCTCCTTGTAACATTTACAAAAAATTTAATATAGTAGTGATACAGAGTTTCTATTTTATAGTGACTAAAATGTAAAAATAAATGATTAATTTCAAAGGCTAACACCTAGATCATCAAAGGGAGATGGAGCACAAGCACAGTTGTGGGATAAACTATATTTTCCTTGAAATGGAGTTATTACCAGGGAAGCTGCATACTTAGAGGAGGAGCCAAGGGCAAGGCCCAGCCTGCACAGCTACCCCCACCCCCACCCCAGCTCTCCAGCTCTTCTTTCGGCAATGCCAGCATGGAACTCTGGGACTCTGAGGGAAGGGACATATAAAACCTCACCAAGCAAGTCTGTGCACACTCTCAGGCCATTTTACCAGCTTGTGGGGGTGGGGGTGAGGCATGGGGTTCATGACAGAATTCAGGGCAGCCATGTTGAACCACAGTGACTGAGCTAAATGCTTTGCTTAGAATGTGTGTTTTTTCACCATTACTTTGTAGGCAAGTCCATGAGAGTTCTTTTCCTTGCTTTGCCTTAGCAACAGGGAAATCAGTAAAGACAGAGGCTGGGTGGGACTGTGGGAAGCTAGTGCATGGCTGTGGACTATGGGCACCCCTGCACTGGGAAGAAAATTCCTCTGCCACTAAGAGTTATAAGTTATAAACGTACTATAGAGAACTTCAGCATTGTTTTTCGTCTTTTGAGTCAGGCTCTGCCTGTATCCACAAGTGACCTGGAACACACTATTTGGAACACACTGTCCTAGAGCTCACATGGATCCACCACCCTCTGCCACCAAAGTGTTGGGATTAAAGGCGTGGGACACTACAACTGGCTGAATTTCAGCAATTTATAAGAAAAATCTAAGTACCTGCCTGAGTGACTTCCAGCCAGCCCGCACAAAGGTGCAGAGGCACCAACCCAAACTGGCTGACCCTCTGGTCTTGGCTCCAAAGGCGAAGGACCGAAAAATCTAAACATTTCTGACTGTAAAATATATTGAATTAAAAGATGCTGTTAAATTGACATAAATAGAATTTCCATGTGAAAAATTAGAAAAGTAAGTAAAATTTATTTTATAAATTTCTTTGAATGTTAAAAATAAATTATTCCATAACTGATGTCATACCACGTATATATGATCTGGATTTCACACAGGAAGTTTTAAGAGTAAGGTAACACACTGAAATTTGGACAGTGATGTGTTGGTTCAGAAATAGTTTATAGTGTGAACTCAGCCAAGTCAACTGCACTCAAAAAGTACATATAATGTCAATAGCAAGAAACTAGTAGAATGTGTCATTTCTACAATACATCACATAATTCACAATGTCAGAGAAAAAGGTAGGGCCCACTGTTTAAAAAAAAAAAAAAGATGAAGCCCAGTGACTAAACCTAAATTAAAAAAAATTAAAAGGCTTAGATCATTACTACTTCTATGTTAAAAATTATAGAGAAAATGTTTTAGCAATGACTAATACCCGATAATTTTCAATAGTCAAAACAAACACTCAAACTTAATATAATTTCTAGATTGAAAAAATACCTTAAATACTATAAACACTGAATAATAGCAAAAAATATAAGACAAGGATATATTACTTATAAAGATGTATGAAGAATGCACTCTATTTTGAAATAATATAAAAATTACTAGAAAATCTTATATGTTGATTTCAACCATCTTTTCTCATTCCCATATTACTTCTTCCATGAAAAAAATCCTCATATATAAAGTTCAAAATTCTCATTTTAAATTGGAAACTTCCAAAAGGCATTTGTAATAACTAACATTATATGATGCATTATAATAATATAGAATAATTTTCAAATTTTTATTCCATCAATGATTTATAAAGAGAATATCCCATTTCTCAAAATAACTATTGATTTTTATAAGTACTTTTTAAAAAAATTTATTATTAATTTTATTTATTTCTGTATGTGTATGAATGTACTGTCTGCATGCAAGTTTGTGCACCCGTGTCGTGCAATGCCTTGGAGGTCAGAAGCGGGTATTGGATTCCCCTGGAACTGGAGTTCTCCTGGAATTAGAGCTTCAGACGGTTCTCAGCCACCATGTGGGAGATGGGGATAGAACCTGGGTGCTCTGTAAGAGCAGTCAGCGCTCTTAACAGCTAGGCCATCTCTCCAGCCCAGTACTGTTTTTTAGTATCAGTATTTTAATGCATTTAAATTAACCGATTCATATACTATTATCCAAATATATTTCAAGGGTCTGGACAGTACCTGCCAGATTTAGTGGTATCTAAAAGAGCAATGAAGTTCAAAGAAGGCAAGTTTGTAGCATATGATATGAATTGTGAGGGGAAAAACAGATTGCAGATATGATCATATCTCATTATATATCTCAGAAAAAATCCTCAAGAATACAGAAAACCAAAACAACAGATCTGGAAGAAATAGAAAGGGACTGTAAAATGCTATCTTCAAGATATAACACAAATATTGCAATCATTAACTCACAGCAGCTACATTTGCCTGCACTGGGTTTCTGGAAGACTGGACTTGGGAAAGACTGGTATTGTAACAATCAATCATGTATGTAGAAGGGCCCATGGGTACCGAACACTCTATGCTTACCTAATGGCTACTGTTGGTTCTGGGAGGTGGCTTTTGGGGGGAGGTAAAAGAGGGGTTAGGAAAAGAAATAGGGCATATAAATTGTCATAATTTACTGTACAAATGTTTGAATTTCACAATAATAAAGAAAAAAAAACTGAAAATATGTCTCAGGTGGCCTTGTGAGTTCAGAGGAAGAGCATCGTGGCCAACACGTTTAATTCCAACACTGGATACAGAGACACATGGTATCTGAGGACCTGGCAACATAGGAGAGAGAGGTTTTATCACTACAAAGAAAAAAAATAAGTTTCACTCAAGGAATGACACCAAAAGTATTCTTTTGTCCTCCACATGAAAGCATGTGGATACTCATGAACTTACACATATGTACAGACAGAGATGCACATCGCACATACACACACACACCCACACACACACACACACACATACACATACACACATGCAAGTACAAAAATACTAATATTTGGAGACTTTTAAAAAATGACATATATAGAGTCTGCAGAGGGTGGGTCCTTGGACCGAACTCCTTATATTAAAGTTCATCCTTCCAGCCCTTAGGGATAGTTTAGGAAAAGGGTAAAGAACAATTGTAAGAGTCAGTGGTAGTGGTGCATGACCATATGGAAATGGAGTCTTACAGGATCCTTAGATCTTGCACATATGAATTTACAGCAATGCTGATAGCTTGCACAAGACCCATGCAAACTCAAGCAAACAAAAACCCAGCATAGAATGGTAGAAATGGACAGCAGTCCCAATCTTAGAGGAAAAACCATTGTCAGTTGACTACTGCTAATGAGGAAGGGTTGATAATCTTTGAGGGAGGGACTATACATAGTCTGAATAGTCCTCAGTGGATAAACTTGCCCTGAGTGGTATCTGGGGACTAACTTGACTTGATAAGCCTCAACGTAAATGACAGGATGCATGTAATCAAGTCAAGGGAGGCAGGGTTATGGAAAGGTAGGTCCCAATAGGGAAGAGAGCATAACAATGATTAAAATTTTCTCTACGAAATACACAAAAATGTAATAGTTTTACACAAAATAAAATAAGACATGCTATTACAAAAATTTAAAAAAATTAAATTTCACTGAATTAACTAAGGGTTCAGTTCATTACAAAGTACAAATTTTGAGGGAAAATGTTTGTCCTCCTGAAATAATCAAGAATAGTAGAAGTGGGTGTTCAAGACACAGTTGAGTCCATTAGGCCCTTGCTGACAAGCAGGGAGATCTGATTTTGGACTCGAGAAAAAAATGTGTGATGGTTCGAATGAGAAATGCCCCCACAAGCTTAAATATCTGAAGTCTGGGTTCCCAATTCATAGTGCTGTTTGGCGAAGTCTTGAGATCCTTAAGAGGTTCAGCTTTATTAGAGGAAGAACATCACTGGAGACAAGGTTTGAGGGTTTATAGCTTCATCCCAATTCTAATTAGCACTCTATCTTCTATTTGCTGTTGAAGATGTTATCTTTTAGCTTCCTTCTCCTCCTTTCATGTCTGCCACCTGCTGCCACGCCTCCATACCATGATGAATTCTTAACCATCTGGAACTGTAAACCCAAATAAACTCTTTCTTCCATAAAAATGTATTATATAATATATGCATTTATATTTATTAATGTATAATTTGTGTAACTCCTGTGAAATAGATTCATCAGTTTCGTTAGCTTGTTTTTTTCTTCTCTCAAGATTGTTCAATTTCATAAAATAAATTATTTTAATTTTCTAGGTGACTTATGTTCCTAACTAAAATTAAGTGTTGATATGTTACTCATTGTTTTATAGTAAATATAAAATTTAGCAGTTTCGAAATATGTTGAACTAATTACTTCTAAGCACTCTACTTTATGTATAAATTAATTTTTTTAGGTAAACTCCATAAATACAAATAAAATTAATGTTAAATATTTTTATTTAACTTTAAAAGGTAAAATGGAATGAAATTAAATGTTAAATATTTTTATTTAACTTTAAAAGGTAAAATGGAATGAAATTAAATGGATGGTGACTAATTAAATGTCTAACTATATCAAGAAATAAGTGAGGCCCACATATTTAATAAAGGTGATAAACAACAACAAAAAAAACTTAGTTTCCAACAGTAACCAAATCATAAAGATGTATGTTGGAGTTACTTTTCTTCAATCACAAAAATTACTATGTATTCAATCATTTTTCCTACTGTGCATTCAGCTTCTTTGAATTTAGCTGGTTTTAATGAAAAACAAAATAACAGATATTCCTATGCTCCAAATTCCAAATCCAATTAACCCTTACAAGCTAAGCTGAAGGCAAAGCTTTAACCTTATTTCAGGTTCTCTATTGCTACTTCTATAACCCTGCCCCAGAACAATATATGTGTATGAGAGACATAATTATATCCAACAACACCACTGTAAACTGATCACACTGGAAATGTACCCTTCACAAGATATAGCAACAATATGTGGACATATGTTGATGATGTCTGTTTCTGGTTTTGTATGTTATTCTGGCTCTACAAAGACAGAAAAATTACCCCTTTCTTATAAATCATGCTTAAAGATTCTTGGAAATAAAGTTTCTCACTTTCTCATACCCTGACTGCTGTGCTGTTCCATAATTATAAGAGAATGCCCTTTGTTCTAGAGACCAGAACATAAGATATCAGGCTACCCCCAGGTTAAATGACTCTAAGACACAGCTTTTCATTTATGTGGGACTCTCAGATGTGTTTAGATTTAGGAAGAAAACAGGCTGAAATTTTATATTAGGGATAGAAAAAAATAGTTTATTCACAGTTGTATTAGGAATTTGTCCTATTGTTGTGGTAGTATATTTGACAGAAAAGTAATTAAGGGAGGAGAGGATTTGTTCCACATCTTTTTTCTTTTTTCTTTTTTTTTTTTTTTTTTTTTTTTTCAACAGGCAAATTAAAAGGCTTAGATCATTACTACTTCTATGTTAAAAATTAATAGAGAAAATGTTTTAGCAATGACTAATACCCGATAATTTTCAATAGTCAAAACAAACACTCAAACTTAATATAATTTCTAGATTGAAAAAATACCTTAAATACTATAAACACTGAATAATAGCAAAAAATATAAGACAAGGATATATTACTTATAAAGATGTATGAAGAATGCACTCTATTTTGAAATAATATAAAAATTACTAGAAAATCTTATATGTTGATTTCAACCATCTTTTCTCATTCCCATATTACTTCTTCCATGAAAAAAATCCTCATATATAAAGTTCAAAATTCTCATTTTAAATTGGAAACTTCCAAAAGGCATTTGTAATAACTAACATTATATGATGCATTATAATAATATAGAATAATTTTCAAATTTTTATTCCATCAATGATTTATAAAGAGAATATCCCATTTCTCAAAATAACTATTGATTTTTAAGTACTTTTAAAAAAAATTTATTATTATTTTTATTTTTCTGTATGTTATGAATGTACTGTCTGCATGAATTTGTCACCCGGTGTCGTGCAATGCCTTGAGAGGTCAGAAGCGGTATTGGATTCCCCTGGAACTGGAGTTCTCCTGAATTGAGCTTTCAGACGGTTCTCAGACCACCATGTGGGAGATGGGGATAGAACCTGGGTGCTCTGTAAGAGCAGTCAGCGCTCTTAACAGCTAGGCCATCTCTTCCAGCCCAGTTACTGTTTTTTTAGTATCAGTATTTTAATGCATTTAAATTAACCGATTCATATACTATTATCCAAATATATTTCAAGGGTCTGGACAGTACCTGCCAGATTTAGTGGTATCTAAAAGAGCAATGAAGTTCAAAGAAGGCAAGTTTGTAGCATATGATATGAATTGTGAGGGGAAAAACAGATTGCAGATATGATCATATCTCATTATATATCTCAGAAAAAATCCTCAAGAATACAGAAAACCAAAACAACAGATCTGGAAGAAATAGAAAGGGACTGTAAAATGCTATCTTCAAGATATAACACAAATATTGCAATCATTAACTCACAGCAGCTACATTTGCCTGCACTGGGTTTCTGGAAGACTGGACTTGGGAAAGACTGGTATTGTAACAATCAATCATGTATGTAGAAGGGCCCATGGGTACCGAACACTCTATGCTTACCTAATGGCTACTGTTGGTTCTGGGAGGTGGCTTTTGGGGGGAGGTAAAAGAGGGGTTAGGAAAAGAAATAGGGCATATAAATTGTCATAATTTACTGTACAAATGTTTGAATTTCACAATAATAAAGAAAAAAAAACTGAAAATATGTCTCAGGTGGCCTTGTGAGTTCAGAGGAAGAGCATCGTGGCCAACACGTTTAATTCCAACACTTGGATACAGAGACACATGATATCTTAGGACCTGGCAACATAGGAGAGAGAGGTTTTATCACCACAAAGAAAAAAAATAAGTTTCACTCAAGGAATGACACCAAAAGTATTCTTTTGTCCTCCACATGAAAGCATGTGGATACTCATGAACTTACACATATGTACAGACAGAGATGCACATCGCACATACACCACACACACCACACAACACACACACACATACACATACACACATGCAAGTACAAAAAATACTAATAATTTGGAGACTTTTTAAAAAAGACATATATAGAGTCTGCAGAGGGTGGGTCCTTGGACCGAACTCCTTATATTAAAGTTCATCCTTCCAGCCCTTAGGGATAGTTTAGGAAAAGGGTAAAGAACAATTGTAAGAGCCAGTGGTAGTGGTGCATGACCATATGGAAATGGAGTCTTACAGGATCCTTAGATCTTGCACATATGAATTTACAGCAATGCTATAGCTTGCACAAGACCATGCAAACTCAAAGCAAACAAAAAACCCAGCATAGAATGGTAGAAATGGACAGCAGTCCCAATCTTAGAGGAAAAACCATTGTCAGTTGACTACTGCTAATGAGGAAGGGTTGATAATCTTTGAGGGAGGGACTATACATAGTCTGAATAGTCCTCAGTGGATAAACTTGCCCTGAGTGGTATCTGGGGACATAACTTGACTTGATAAGCCTAACGTAAATGACAGGATGCATGAATCAAGTCAAGGGAGGCAGGGCTATGGAAAGGTAGGTCCCAATAGGGAAGAGAGCATAACAATGATTAAAATTTTCTCTACGAAATACACAAAAAATGTAATAGTTACACAAAATAAAATAAGACATGCTATTACAAAATTTAAAAAATTAAATTTCACTGAATTAACTAAGGGTTCAGTTCATTACAAAGTACAAATTTTGAGGGAAAATGTTTGTCCTCCTGAAATAATCAAGAATAGTAGAAGTGGGTGTTCAAGACACAGTTGAGTCCATTAGGCCCTTGCTGACAAGCAGGGAGATCTGATTTTGGACTCGAGAAAAAAATGTGTGATGGTTCGAATGAGAAATGGCCCCACAAGCTTAAATATCTGAAGTCTGGGTTCCCAATTCATAGTGCTGTTTGGCGAAGTCTTGAGATCCTTAAGAGGTTCAGCTTTACTAGAGGAAGAACATCACTGGAGACAAGGTTTGAGGGTTTATAGCTTCATCCCAATTCTAATTAGCACTCTATCTTCTATTTGCTGTTGAAGATGTTATCTTTAGCTCTTCCTCTCCTCCTTTCATGTCTGCCCCTGCTGCCACGCCTCCATACCATGATGAATTCTTAACCATCTGGAACTGTAAACCAAATAAACTCTTTCTTCCATAAAAATGTATTATATAATATATGCATTTATATTTATTAATGTATAATTTGTGTAACTCCTGTGAAATAGATTCATCAGTTTCGTTAGCTTGTTTTTTTCTTCTCTCAAGATTGTTCAATTTCATAAAATAAATTATTTTAATTTTCTAGTGACTTATGTTCCTAACTAAAATTAAGTGTTGATATGTTACTCATTGTTTTATAGTAAATATAAAATTTAGCAGTTTCGAAATATGTTGAACTAATTACTTCTAAGCACTCTACTTTATGTATAAATTAATTTTTTTAGGTAAACTCCATAAATACAAATAAAATTAATGTTAAATATTTTTTATTAACTTTAAAAGGTAAAATGGAATGAAATAAATGGATGGTGACTAATTAAATGTCTAACTATATCAAGAAATAAGTGAGGCCCACATATTTAATAAAGGTGAGAAACAACAACAAAAAAAACTTAGTTTCCAACAGTAACCAAATCATAAAGATGTATGTTGGAGTTACTTTTCTTCAATCACAAAAATTACTATGTATTCAATCATTTTTCCTACTGTGCATTCAGCTTCTTTGAATTTAGCTGGTTTTAATGAAAAACAAAATAACAGATATTCCTATGCTCCAAATTCCAAATCCAATTAACCCTTACAAGCTAAGCTGAAGGCAAAGCTTTAACCTTATTTCAGGTTCTCTATTGCTACTTCTATAACCCTGCCCCAGAACAATATATGTGTATGAGAGACATAATTATATCCAACAACACCACTGTAAACTGATCACACTGGAAATGTACCCTTCACAAGATATAGCAACAATATGTGGACATATGTTGATGATGTCTGTTTCTGGTTTTGTATGTTATTCTGGCTCTACAAAGACAGAAAAATTACCCCTTTCTTATAAATCATGCTTAAAGATTCTTGGAAATAAAGTTTCTCACTTTCACATACCCTGACTGCTGTGCTGTTCCATAATTATAAGAGAATGCCCTTTGTTCTAGAGACCAGAACATAAGATATCAGGCTACCCCCAGGTTAAATGACTCTAAGACACAGCTTTTCATTTATGTGGGACTCTCAGATGTGTTTAGATTTAGGAAGAAAACAGGCTGAAATTTTATATTAGGATAGAAAAAAATAGTTTATTCACAGTTGTATTAGGAATTTGTCCTATTGTTGTGGTGGTATATTTGACAGAAAAGAATTAAGGGAGGATTAGGATTGTTCCACTTCTTTTTTCTTTTTTCTTTTTTTTTTTTTTTTTTTTTTTTTGCTCTTTTCGAGACAGGGTCTCTATGTAGCCCCAGCTGTCCTGGAACTAACTCTGTGGACCAGGCTGGCCTTGAACTCACAAAGATCCACCTGCCTCTGCCTCCCAAGTGCTAGGATTAAAGGCGTGCACCACCCCGCCCGGCTTGTTCCACTTCTATACAGAGTTATGAAATACTTGGTTATCTATGTTGATCATAGAGTGGCACAAGACATAATAAATCATTCTTCTTCTGCAATTATAACATAGTACCTGGAAACTCACCTATGAACCTTCTCTCAGATCTCTACTCTCCACATTCTAGTTTCTATGATTCTGAACTGCTATAGAATAAACATCGAGATGCTTCATTGCAATGAGATAAATTACTGTTTGTGTTTCTGTTTCAGATTTCATATAAAAGTTCCATCCAAGCCGGGAGTGGTGGCACACGCCTTTAATCCTAGCACTTGGGAAGCAGAGGCAGGTGGATCTTTGTGAGTTCAAGGCCAGCCTGGTCTACAGAGTGAGTTCCAGGACAGCTGTGGCTACAGGGAGACCCTGTCTTGAAAAGACCAAAAAAAAAAAAAAAAGTTCCAACCATAGCTATCTGTATTATTTCAATGATAGAATTTCAGAATTTATGGTTGATTAATACTGTAGTTTGTTTCTATATAGCACCTTTGTTTACTTAATAACATTAATGGAATTTAAATAATTTCTATGTCATTTTTATTATGCAATAATCTTGTGCTAAGCATGAAGATTTCACCTCCTTTGGTTATATATCCAGTCACATGGTTATTAAATCAGAATCTATTATATTAAAAATGTTTTGAGAGCAACAACTAAAATTTTCTACAATAGCTGTACTAATGGACATTATTTAATAAGTTTTGTTGTACTTTTACATTTTCCTAATATTCTAACTCATCATATGTTCAATGTTCTACTCTGACTTAGCACTCCTGCATGAAAGAGACCAAGCTTTGAATGCATGATCATTTGAATGTACTTACCTTAATAATGTAAGCTGTCTGAATTTGATGGTTATACAAAGCAGTTTTTTCTAGGCCAGTGCCTTAAATTTTTTCCCATGTTTTCTCCTATTGATTTTGCAGATTTTCTTCATACAGTTAAGTCACTAACTGATTTTGAATTGATATTTTTAATGGTCATATAACATTGACATGATACTTCAAGGCCTGGCTTCAATCATTAAACATGCTCACAATCCCAGTCTGTTGTGTAAGAGTCATACTCTCCCATAATGTTTTTTTTTTTGTGTCTTCAGGCCTAGCTCAGGGCAAAAAACATTTTTACCTCTCTAGTCTGGTGTATCCTAGAATATGATCCATCTCTGCTCCATTTCCACATTCCCAAGCCTGTAATATACTTGCACACCAGCCCAGGCAGACACAGTGTGTCATCATATTCACATGCTTTCATACAACCACTTAATGAGAATCACCCCAACCCATCTCTCCACTCAAATGGGAAAGGGAAGAAGGAACTCAAGAGAAGGGGCATAATAGGAGATAGGTATTATGAATGGGAAAATTGGGAAATGGGCTGTATTTTAACTGGGGATTGAGGAGAGAAGTTAGACAAGGAGGGAGAGAGGAGAGTTAAATAAGGCTTAGATGGAATGAAAAGCTAGATGGAAATGTAGTAATGTTCCCCTTAAAATGCACTTACATATCTGAACATGAGCAATTATGTTTACTTGAAAGCTATATAATGGGAAAAAGAGTGCCCAAAAAGAGAAACCTCCCTCCCAGTTGCTGGTCAGCAACTCTCAAAATAGCACAGGGTATTTTGCTACAGCCCTTCATTAACTCCCAAAACTTGAAGACAGACCATACATCAGACACAGGACATGGAGAAATGGCGATGGAACTGACCCAGAAGCCTCCTCCATGAATACTAACTCTCATAGTTCTAGAGGACACTATGGAAGCTATTAAGAGAGCAAATCAATCAACAGTCCACCTAAGTGTAAACTCAAATAACCACAATGACTGGCACAGTAAACTATCTCTTTTGGAACAGTAGTGTCACTTTTATCTAGAGGTCACCAACAACTATCTAATCTTAAAGCCCTCTCAATGGGAGGTAACTCATGGGTAACACTGTGATTATAGCCAAATACACATGGGTGGAGAGGTCATAGATTCTAAAGGAAATCCTATCTCTACCATATTTCAAGAAAAATGAAATTTCTTACTGCATGTTAAAATATGGATCATTTTATTTACAGACAAGTATACCATACACAGCTTGTCAAAGAAGCATCTTTTTGCAACAGATGGAGGCTAGTATAGAGTTCCACCACTGGGCACAAAGAGAGAATATGTCTGAGAGATGCTCAGCCCTAAGAGAGAAAACTAGTGCATCCCTAAACTCTCACCCTTGAAACTTGTTTTTACAACAGAATGTGTTCCATATAGAATTCCGTAACTGGATAAGTTTTAAACAATTGAGACTACAGAGAGTGTATGTCCCCGAATAGATTCTTATATTTAACCTCACCAACCAATGACTCGGGGACCACTGTCTAAGAAGGGGTGCAAAGATGTAACATCCAATGTCTCTGCATAAACATTTGGAAGGAGGCTTTCAGATCGTGGGGAATTTGCACTTATGAACATGCAACAGTGTTGACTGCATACACAAGACCCAGGCCAGCCCAATCAGACAAAAATCCAACATATGATGAGAGAAATGAGCAATAGGTGCCAACCCTAGCCAAAGAACTTCTGGAAACCTTACTGCTGGGTGAGGGAGATTCTATCTTCTTTAAGGGAGTGACTCTTGATAGGCTAAGTAGACTCCAGTTGATAAATGTACACCAAGGGATATATGGGTACAAATGTTTGAATGGACAGCATATACTTAACATATCTGGCAGGATGTATGATATTTAATGGGGGTAATATGGAGAATGCAGACAGTGAAGGGTGTTCAAATTTGTTTAATATCTGATATATGAATCACAAAAAAACTCAATAAAATTAAAAATAAAGTCTGTAAATTAAAAAGAATGAATGCATAAATGTGTAAGAATAAAATCAAATAGTATCTATCACCCTGCATCAGAATAAACTACAAAAGGATACAAAGCCTTAATGTGAAATCTGAAATGCCAAAACTGTTAGAAGAAAATATGCACAGTTCCATGGAAGGTATAGGTGCATGTAAAAACTTTCTTTTTTTAATATATACAATATGCTCCCATTTATTTAAAAATAAAGATTATACATATGCTTATATGCATAATTTTTTCTGACAGTTACATTAGAAAGAGTTAATAACAACAGTTACCTCTGGGAAATAGTAGTGGGATACAATGCCAGGACTCAGACACCATTTTCAGTTTATAGCTTTGTATACTGTCTTGGGTTTCTTTCAACATATATACTTTTTTACAAGATGAAATTGAGGATGAATCTTCTTACTCAAACATTATGAATTATGCATATATTTTTTAAATTTATATTTTTCTTCAAGACAAAATGACTTGAGGTATTTAATGTTTTGACAAATGTACTTTTATAGTTATTACTAGAACTCCAGCCATTTGACATGTACTTTTAAATGGTCATACATTGCCTTGTTGTTATTATTATTTTGGAAAGAGTCTCATGTAACTCAGCCTGGCCTGAAAGATGCTATGTGGCTGGGATGACCTTGAAATTCTGATCCTATTGCCTCCAGCCCCCCAAGGGCTAAGAGTATAGATATGAGCTACTTTGCCCAGTTTGCTGCATTTTTAGAAGATTACAAAATTTAAATGAGATGTTTACTAGACATTTTTTTTTTAAAGCACATACAATGTGGTGCTGTTTTGAGATAGGTTTCACTTTTCCATCCTGGTCTGCCTCTGCAGGATTACAGGCATATACCACCACGCTTGCCAAAACTCATTTATTATTTATTTACTTATTTATTTATTTATTTATTTATTCACTCATTTATTCATTTTTGGTCTTTTTGTTGAGACAGTGTCTTCTTGTAGATCCAGCTGGCCTGGACCTTGCTATGTACACCAGGATGGCCTTGAACTCACAGAGATCTGCCTGTCTCTGCCTCCCAAGTTCTGAGATCAAAGGTGTGCACTGCCATGCCTGGCAAACCTTACTTTTAAAATAAATAGTATGGGGCTGGAGAGATAGCCTAGCGGTTAAGAGCACCGACGCTCTTGCAGAGGACCCGGGTTCGATCCCCAGCACCCACATGGTGGCTAAGAACCGTCTGTAACTCCAATTCCAGGAGAACTCCAGTTCCAGGGGAATCTGAGACCCTCTTCTGACCTCTGCGGCATTGCACGACACGGGTGCACAGACCTGCATGCAAACAATACATTCATACACATACAAAAATAAATAATAAAAAAAAATAAATAAATAGTATGATCATTGCAGGAGATTGGAAAATTTATGAATTAAAAAATAAATAAATAAAAAGGACCAGAAGGACACAGAGCCAGAGTGACTCTTACCATTAACAGTGCTGCTTATTATCTGCTTTCTTTTTTTTTTAATTTTTTTATTAATTTTATTTATTTCTGTATGTGTATGAATGTACTGTCTGCATGCAAGTCTGTGCACCCGAGTCGTGCAACGCCGCGGAGTTCAGAAGAGGGTCTCGGATTCCCCTGGAACTGGAGTTCTCCTGGAATTGGAGCTTCAGACGGTTCTCAGCCGCCATGTGGGTGCTGGGGATCGAACCCGGGTCCTCTGTAAGAGCGGTCGGCGCTCTTAACCTCTAGGCCATCTCTCCAGCCCCTATTATCTGCTTTCTTTACATACATATCAATACACCATCTTCTTTCGATGCATAACACATATAACAAAGATGAGCTCATCCTACTTCTTTTCCCCACAACACCCCAGTACTAACATGCATTCAGTAGAAATTCTCAACAGAATTTACTTCCGCAGAAGGCATTTAGTTCCTTCCAGTTTTTAAACAAAACAGTCTTATTTATAGTTAAAGTTTTGAATTTATTATCTTCTGTCAAATATAATTATTCTGTCAAACTATGAAACATTTAAAGTTTCTGGTACTGCTTTGAGGAATGTTATTCTGGATTTACTCCTCCTAACAGTACAGCCATCTCACTGCTTCCCTGACAGCACTTGTACCATTTTAAAATCTGTTACTCTACAGGTGAGAAAACCTCTTCCACCTACCAAAATTCAGGTCTGAGTCTCCCCAACCTACCCCCATGCTCAAGAACAGAGGAATGGTCATACCTACCCCATTTTGTGAGCATCACTATTTCAGTGGGTAAAGAAAATTGTTAAATCAGATTAAGAATCCTTTCCAAATTCTTGAGGATAACCCAAGAAGTAAAGTTGTATCTTTGTTAACTACCCCATGTCTACACCACAGAATCTTCAGGTCCGTTAGTGTGATTACTGAATCCAAAACCACAAAACAAATGTGTGAGACTAAGTTCTAAACTAGCCCTTCTTATCTGTTTGGCACCATATAAGAACAGACTATAAAATAAGCCAACAAAGGGATACCTCAGTGAACTAGAAGAGAGGTGTGGCATGTACATGTACCATGGAGTTCCTTCAGTAGTATTTTAAGTAAGGTAGCCACATCTTCATTGCAGAACTGGGAAAGGAAAAAGAAAAAAAATATTGGGCTGGAGAGATGGCCTAGGGGTTAAGATCGCCAACTGCTCTTGCAGAGGACCCAGGTTCGTTCCTCAGCACCCACATTGTGGCTGAGAACCGTCTGTAACCCCAGTTCCAGGAGAACTCCAGTTCCAGGGGAATCCGACACCCTCATCTGACCTCTGCAGCATTGCACGACATGGGTGTACAGACCTACATGTGGACAGTACATTCATACACATAAATAAATTAAAAAAAGAAAAAATATATCACACAAAAGTGATCTATAGAGTCCCGTAAAATCAATAAAATGCTTACAGCAAAAATAAGATCATTCTGACTTTTGGAAAATATTCTTTATTCAGTATTTAAGATCAAAAACTGTTTGCAGCTGATGAGTGCAAAGAGAAATATTAACATCAGTTATTACTTCATTGGCTAGTCAAAGTGCTTAAGGGTCAAATAACTCTGTGACATACCAATTACTTTGCTTGGACTTAAGAATCATGCAACAAAAAGTATTCTATATGAAACATTATTTTGAGCATAGGGCTAGTGAGCATGTGAAATAGAGTAAAAGCTGACAAGAGGCTGGGCAAGCCGTTCCAGGTTCTTTTAAGCTGAGCAGCTAGTTACCCTATGCAAGGACCTACCATCCGGTTAGCTCCTATCTTAACTTTTTTGGAGTTAAACAACCTTAACCCATACCCACCATGTAGAAATAAATGGACACTGTCTAGATGGTCTGGAAAATATAAACAGACCCACTCCTCCAGCAGAAATTGAGCTGAATAAAATCCTAACAAAAACAATGGTTGCTGTACACATTGTGCTTGTACTACATCTGCTGCATGGAGTTTCCATGCCAAGTGTTATTTTCACCTTCGCCATCATCTTGACTCCTCAATCTGCATATTTTCCCTTCCTTCTTAAAGTCTTCCCCTCTTTTTTCCAGGACTCTTTTTCAGACTGTTCCCTTTTCTCTGACTTGTTGGATGATGCAGAGTTTGAAGGCTCCGAAGAAGATATGTCTCTCACTGAAGTCTGTGCAGGATGAAGACTAGTAAATAAGAAATTGCTAAAAAATCTCCAGATGGCCAGAAATGGATAAAACACTGTGCCTAAAAATATCCAAAAGTCTCCACTGGAAGAGTGTACTATGGACATGGCAGGCCATGGCCATCCTGCCAATGCTATCTGCTGCACTGT
This sequence comes from Rhizomys pruinosus, assembly GCA_009823505.1. Lineage (NCBI taxonomy): Eukaryota > Metazoa > Chordata > Mammalia > Rodentia > Spalacidae > Rhizomys > Rhizomys pruinosus. The sequence continues at coordinate 88,463 of VZQC01008430.1, read as the reverse complement.
CTTCTGCCTTTTCTCTGTTTCTTAATTCTAACATATTTTTAGGTAATTTTTCTTGTTTTCTTTTATAATCCAAAATTTCTTTTCCAGTTTTTCACCTCTCAATTTCCTTATTAATCTCTCTGTTCTTCCTCTTTCCTTTTCTCTTCTCTCCTCCCTTCAAGTTTCTTTTTTTCTTTTTGTTAGTCTTCCCATTCTGATGGTAAGGTCTCCTTCAGGTCTCTGATTTGAGCATCCAATAGGCTCCTGAGGGGGACTGTCATAGCCCGAACTTTCTCCTCCTATTGCAGTATCTGACTTTGTGTCAATAGTAGCTGGTGTCCCGCCAAGTTCTGTATTTCTGGACTGAGCATTTTCACACATGTCATTAGGTTCAAACGAGGCAGATGGGGTGAACACAGAGCTTTCTGACTGGTTGTCATGTGTCGTCGGTGTTTGACCTTTTGATGAATACATCTGTTGGACTTCGTCAATTCTTGTAACAAGTTCATCTGCAGAAACACTTCCTGCTATTACTTCCAAAGGGATTCCCCTCTCTCCGATAAAGAAACTGGTCCGAACACACACTACAGTATACTTTTGTGAAAATTGTATGCAGGCTTCACTTTTCGTATGAATCTTAATAGCAACAAAATTGTCTGAAGATGCTTCTGTCTTTTTCTCATCTTTCCAACTTATAGCCATCTATGTAGATTGCTAATCCTCACTTGCCAGGAACACCAGAAAGACTGCACACTTTCTTAGCTGAGGCTATGGCTGCCCAAATGGCAACCTGGAACCACAGCATCATTCCCCTCAATCCCAGGAGCTCGTCCAGTAAAAATGTTCTTAATTGGACTCCATTTGTTCAACAATTAAGGCCAACAATTGACAAATATGACTTCACTAAAATAAAAATGCTTCTATACTAAAAAGAAAGAAAATCAGAAAAGAAAAAGAAATAATTGCAACATGGAAGGGACAGAATGAGAGACATTTTCGCCAACTGTACATCTAATGATGGGTTAATTTGGTAGGGACTTCAAGACCACTAGGAAAAGAACACTAAGACTCAATTAAAATCCAATCAGCCAAGTTCTTTTTTTTTTCAATTCCATTTCTTTTATTTATTTTTTTTATTATTTGTTTATTTTTAAGGGATTCTACAATATAATAACACAGTTGTTTTTAGATAACATTGATGTTGCTCAGTCAAGTTCTTTTTTTTTTTTTTTTTTTGAGACAGGGTCTCTCTGTAGCCCCAGCTGTCCTGGAACTCACTCTGTAGACCAGGCTGGCCTTGAACTCACAAAGATCCGCCTGCCTCTGCCTCCCAAGTGCTAGGATGAAAGGCATGCAGAACTGACTACAACCTCCAGATCTGGAGAGGAGACTCCGGTGTCAGCTGAAATGGGAAGGAGTTTTAAACAACCAACCAACCAAACAAACAAACTAAAATGACATAATTTCTATAGAATTTCCAGCTGCATTTGATAACATCTTAGTTACTTTTGCAAGCAGCCAGAAACAAGTTTACAAAAGCTAGAGCAAGTACTTAAGCATTTCACAATAGTGAAACATTTGTTAAGGGGACTGGGGTAACTTTGTAACTTTGTAATCAGAACCTCTTCGAGTTCTTTAGCAGTTTTAAATCTGCAGGCAAAGCATGTCTCTGGGAAGGTTGCTTTAAAGAAAATGGAGTCAATCTGATCACCATAATTTCTAAAATATTTAATCAACTCAAAAATAATCAAGTAAACATACGACCTAGTTAAGAAAAGATGTGCTACAGATCTGAACAGAGAATTCTCAAAAGAATATATGTCTTGGAATAGAGTTACCTGAAAATATGTGCAACATTCCAAGGAATTAGTGAAATATAAGTTAAAATGTCTTTTATATTTAATCTTCCTTAATCAGAATGGATAACATAAAGAAAAATATTAACAACAAATGCTGGTGAGCATACAGGAAAACAGAATCTTCATTTTCTGCTGGTGCGATTGTTAACTGGTACAAACACTTTGAAATCAATGTGGAGAATTTTCACATGCTAAAAGTAGATCTATTACATGACCCTGGTGTATCTGTCCTTGGCCTGATACTCATTATGCTATAGAGATATACATACCAATCCATGTTCAGAGCTGATTTTTATCGGAGTGTTTTTGAGACAAGGTCTCCCTGTAGCCCCAGCTGTCCTGGAACTCACTATGTACACCAGGCTGGCCTTGAACTCAGAGAGATCCACATGCCTCTGCCTCCAAGTGCTGGGATTACAGGTATGTGCCATCACACCTGGCTTCATAGCTAATCTTATAAAAATAGCAATGAAATGGAAACAACCTAAATATCCTTGAACAGATAACTGGGCAATAAAAAATATAATATATTCATAATGCAGCTCTATTCATCTGTAAAGAAAAAAAGAAAAGACCAAAAAAAAAAAAAAAAGAAATAATTAAATTTTCAGGTAAGTGAATGGGACTAGAAAATATTATGAATCAAGTTAACCATATTCAGAAGGACAATCACCATTTGTTGCCTCTTATTAGTGTATTCTAGCCCCAAATTTTGAGATTTGAGTATGTAACCTCATATAAATGGGGAATATGCATGTGGCTGCAGAGTTCTCAGAAAATATTTCATGTTAAAATAATTTTCTGCAAGACGGACCAACTTTTTAACACTGCAATGACTGGAGATTTGAAATGTTGTAAATCCAGAGCTTATGCACATTTTATCTAAGGCCTTGTTTACCTGTAAACAGCCATCCCTTGCTTACTTCTGTTTCTGCCTTAACATCCTTGTGACTGAGAAATGTATTAACTTTACAAAAGAAACCATTACCAACCAATCAAAAGGATTAGAAGTTTACCAGACAACATCTGACACCTTTAGTAACACCTACACACACACACTTTGTGTGACCTAGCTACTGTATATTTGAAAGTGTTTTGATTTATGAATTTTCTTTGTTATTTTACTATAAAACAGTAATTCAGCTGTTGCAGCACTGGAAAATGGAATTTGTGATAGTAGTCTGGGCCATAATCACTTATATTTGGTTCCAGAGAAAAAAAATTTCTTAAACTTTTTAGGTAAGAATTATCCTTTTGCATCGACACTGGGATATAGAAATGGATCATTTAAGGGAAGAGGGGAAAATGAGCTCTAAGGAAAAGGATATTAGGATCCAAGTATTATAAATGAGGAAATGCTAAAAGTTGCAGATACTTTAATTGAGGATGGAGGAAGGAGGATAATACAAAAAGCAAGAGAAGAGAGAAAAATAATCCCGAGTGCTTGCAAAGGCAATGAAGAAATACTATTATTATATTTTTGGGTTTTTGTGTTTGGTTTCATTTTTTGTTTCAATTTTATAATTTTTTGAGTTTCATACACTAGTTTTTTTATTTCCATTGTTTCACCCCTCTCAGTACCCCAACTCCACCCCTGCCCTGCAGCTCCCTCAAAAGTATTATCCTCTTTTCGATAATGGTTGATATATATATATATATATATATATGTATATATATATACACATTATAAATATACATAGAGGTAATGTAATGAGTCAATTTAATGCTGCTCCTATGTACTGATGTTTTGGATCTCCCACTTGGGATTATCTCTCAGGTAGTGTTCCCTAGGAGCAAACTGATTTTCTTTCCTCAGAGCTCATTGATTGTCTGTAGTTCTTCATCTTAGGGTGGCAGGGACCTCAGGAAATTCCCCCTATCCTTCTTGTCATCTGAAATAGTTTTATCATTATGCATTGTTAGGTCAAACTGGACCCCAAGTCACTGCTGGAAACCACAACCTACTTTGCAACATTCCCAGAAACAAAACTGATCCACTGATGAAGACTGGGATGAATTAATTTAGTATAAAATGGAGATAAGGAATTTCTGAGAAGCAGCCTGGAGCCCAGATGGGGTATGCTAAAGAAAATAGAGCTCATCCAAGATCCTGTCCATTGGAAAACCAAACAGGGTACAGTTGCCAAGCTCTGAATTATACCTTTGTTCCATAGGAAAATCATCGTGGGATAGTCTCCTTTGATTTAATATCTATCTCCTTCTGGTTAGTATGCACTTTACTCAAGACTAAAGTGCATTCCATTATTGCTGTCTTACCTGCTATTAAAAGATTTATATTTGCTTTTAATGAATACCTTTTCCCCAAAGTTGTTAATTCACCCCAAACTTTTATATGAACCACCCCCCATCCTCTTTCTATAAGGCACATTCCTTGGAATCCTGGCCCTTTCCCATGCCTTCTGGGATCCCTGCCTTTTCACTACATGTTTGCATCTGTAGGCAGTTCTGCACAACTCCCTGCTATGGCTCACAGGTGCAAAGTGTGGGTTAAGGATGTCTTGGATCCCTGCAACCCACCTTATTTTCTCAGGAATCTCTTAAGTAGTGCTATTAATAACAAAACCACAATTACCACTCACATTTTTTTTTTCATAGCAGCCAGCTGAAAACTGATAAAACACCTCTGCAGCATTGCACAACACGGGTGCACAAACCTACATGCAGACAGTACATTCTGTAGAGATGGCCTAGTGGTTAAGAGCACCAGCTGCTCTTGCAGAGGACCCAGGTTCGATCCCTAGCACCCACACGGTGGCTGAGAACTGTCTTTGATTCCATTTCCAGGGGAATCCGACACCCTCTTCTGACCTCCGTGGCATTGCACTACACGGGTGCACAGAGCTGCATGGAGACAATATATTCATACACATACAAAATAAATTAAATAAATAAATAACTAAAATTAAAACAAAATGTAATTTTATTATATTTTGTGCATTTCATACAGTACATATTAATCATATTTAAACCCATACCCCATCCTCACCGTATCTTCTCCATCAGAATTCCTGGATTCTGTCATATATGTTAAGGCTTAGCAAGTCAACTTACCTGCCCAGATGTCCCTTGGTGTGATTTCATTCACTGGAGCCTGGTCAGCCTATCTACTATCACTCCTTTAAAGAAGATCAGCTATCCTTCACCCATATACTGCTATCTATGCTCTAAATTTTCCAAATGATGAGATTCCTTACAGTAAAGCTAGGAAAGGGGAAGGAGATACAAAATAGGGAATGATCTTGCAGTAAATAGTTAATATAGATCAGGCCACAAAAATATGTCAAACAGCACTACCCAGGGTACAGGCAGGAAGGAGTCAACTGTCTCACTTTAAGCTCAGATTTTTTTTCTTAATTTATTGTTATGTTTAAGTCTATGAAATTTTGCCTGCATATATAAGAGGACCTTTGTCTTGACATGCCTAGTGAAGCTGGAAAAGCATGTTGCATCATTGGGTGTTGGGAACTGAACCTGGGTCTTCTGCAATAGTGTCTAGCACTCTTAACGAGTAAGGCATCTCTCCATCTCCTAATTTCAGACATCTTGTTTCTCTATTACAATAGAAGAAATATTATTTAAATGACAAGCTAGTATTAATATATTACTGACACTTTTACAAATGACTATAATGTGTAAATTGGAAACTGTAAAGGTTTCTTGCCTGTAAACCGGGATACCTTCAAGAAGAGAGGAGATAAGGCCCTGCTGTCAAAGACTTTATGTAAGCATAGGAAAGATGTATTGAGACAGCACTTGCAAGTGTACAGTTGGTCTCTGGAATACCAGAGAGTGTTATCAAAGGCCACTAAACCAATAAAGCAAATATAGGTCTCCTTCAGTCAAGCAAGCCTCCTCCTTCAGCACCAGCCTCACCTCACCTGCCTGGAAATACTGTGCAGCAGTGGCAGCCATATGCCAATAAATCCCAAGTCTAATTGGCTATTAGCTCTCTCCTTGGAGGAATAACCCATGGCTGATGCCACAAGCTTACATCCTCTAGTGGTTAGGAGATGTTATAAGCCACAGTAAGACCTTGGCACATTTTACAGGAAAAAAAATGTAATTCATAGATTAACATACCATCCAAATATCTGTGTCTATACCAAAGTAACCTACCATAACAATTAGTACTGTTTAAATACCTATATATCTAAATGCCTGTGCTTCATTAGTAGGACTGAAAGATTATTCCTGGACAAACTGTCAGCTCGTGAAAGGAAACAGCCAGAATTGACCAGAGCCCAAAACGACAGCTCAAGAGAAAGTAGACTGTTTTGCTTCTTGTCCACCTGTGCCCCTTTTCTAAGCCTAGGGAACAATCTGCGGAAGAGAGGGCATGGTAGAATGTAAGGGCTGTGATTGGGGTGAATGGTGAAAGTACAGCAATATAGACTGGACACTTATTTGATTAACTTGATTGAACATACAAGCCCCCCAGCTGGACGGTGGGACCCTTGGGCTGTGTGGGTTTGGGCACAACTGCTTGCAAATCGGTTTTACATGAAGGATGCTTGTACTCATAAATTATTTCTTATTGTTAAAAAATGAAAAATAAATAAATATATTATATAATGATATAAGATTGGAAAAAATCTCGAAGAATGGACAATCAAGCCAGAGCTCTCTTCTAACAAGATAATAACAGCTACCCATTAGTACAAATTTCTTGCTTTTTCACATACATTTCATAAAATTTTAATTATGCATATTCATCTGAAAATGGAAAAACACCTTGTCATTGTATTTTTAAATACAAAGTTATTACTTTGACTTTTTAAAATTCGATAGATTATCCAGACTGAAGTGGCATCAGGAATGGACCGTTTTGCTCAATATTATCTTTCAAAAGTTGTGTCATAGCTGAGGTGCTGAAATGGTTACAGAGCATCTCTCCTACTTTTTTCTCATACTAACTCCAATGTTTATTCAGGTTTATTTTCTTGTGGTTTCAAAACAAGGAGTATTATGTATGCTTCTATTTATCATTTCCTGTTTTGGGTTTATTTGAAACAACTTTACATTTAATCAAAATTTTGTCTGATTAATAAAACACATTTTAATTTCCACTTTGTTCATAGATTTTGTACCAGTACACATGAAGAAAATTTGAAGCTGCTCAAGGTCAAGTTTTTAAAAATGAACAGAAATCTACTCACCTTTATATCAGTCTGTCAAATAGCCTGAACAAGATTCAGTGAGCCGGGTCAATCTTCCTTGATATTCATTTGCCCTTGAGCCCTTTCACTTCATCTGTCAGGCTTCTCTCAATGGAAATAAGTCCCATTCATTTTTAATCAGTTGATATTACTTCCCTCTGTGATGGTCATCTAACACTTTGACCGCATGGAAACCACAGGAGACCTTTTTGTATTCAGTATGTTGTTTTCTTTCAATCGTTTCAAAGCAGTATCCATAAAAAAAAAAAAAAAAAAAAAAAAAAAAAAAAAAAAAAAAAAAAAAAAAAAGTACCAGCACTTTCCATGGTCTGGCTCCCTCTACATTCTCTGCAACAACTTAAATGAATTTCAAGATTAGAAAATGTACATATAATGCTTCATGTCTAGTGATTACAGTGAGAGTCAAGAAAATTTCAAAGCACAAAATGGTTGTTTGTCTTTTGAAAGGATTGCTCGACACAGATAGCAAACAGAACAAACCAGACACCAATGGTTTGTTACTTTCATCACTCCTCATAGTTTTACAAATTCACTTTGACTTCAAATGTGCAATATAAGAAAATGTATGTATAATTCTATTTCTAAAAACTTATGGAAGCACGTTTTTAGATGATATCTCTATGGCATTTGGGGTTTATTGGTTTAATCAATGATCACAATTTCCTAGAATCAATTTAGACCATTTTTAAAGAACACTTAACCAAAACTATAGAAAGCATTATATACATACATATATATATGTATTTTTATATTATATCTATTATATATATATGAGTATTTACATATGTTTTACAAAATGTAAGGAAAGATAAAATGTGTTTTCCAAATGTCATTGAAACTACATTTCAGAAGAGGGAAATATCAGTTTAAGCTCTGTTTTATAACATAGTTCTCTAAATTATGCTGAATTATCTCAACTCTCTCCTTAGTTCTCACATACCCTCAGAATTCTTTTCAGACCCATTTTCATAGAACTTCAAGAATAAAGTCAGTGCACAAAAAGGTGAACTCAGCTTCTTGACAGAGTACGTTCCAATGTCATTTAATGTTTAATTGTCACCAATTGTCTCCTTAGTTTTATCACAATAAGGTACTACATTTTCTAGTTTAAATTGCTCTGAAGAATAATAAAATACAAATTGTGGGGTTCTACATGGCATAAATCTAGGTGCAAGAAAGAAGACTCAATAAGTAAAGTGCATTCTGTACAAGCATGTGGACCCGGATTCAGATCTCCCACACCCATGTAAAGTCTTGGTATGGGGTAGCACAGGCCTGTTACCCTGGTGCTAGAGGACAGAGACAAGTGTATACCCATTGCGTCCTGTCCAGCTAGTACACAAAACAGGGAACTCTAGGCTCAATTGTAGACTATCTTAAAAAAATTAAGAACAGGAAAATGAGAAGATGCCCAATCTTAACCTCTGTCACACTGGTATAACAACTCAGATGTGTATTCCGTATGCAAATGCACACAAGTGCCACAATCTCAAACACATACAATCTCAGGCACACAAATAGGACTTTCATTTGATTTCAGTGTGTAAATTACTCAAAGTATATGAAAACACCAGACTACTTCCTTATTTTTTCTGTTTAAAATAAAATTTATGAATTTTGTCAACAAATTATTTAAAATGAATCCCTGTCTCCATCATTTTGACTTCCTTGGTCTTTTAATAACAGCTGAGAGACTTCTAATTTTCTAATCACTAAAATTGCACTAAGAAATCCAACTCAAAATTAATCCACGCTGTAAAAACTGGTGGCTCTCTTTAATTGATCACACTGTGAAAATCTCCATAGCAAATAATGTGTCAGATTCATGTCTGCAAGATATAAAGTACAGCTACATATCATTGTTACCTTGTCTGTTGCTGTGATAAAACATTGTGCATAAGGGAACTTATAAAAGGAAGAGTTTATATGAGCTTAGGTTTGCAAAGGGGCAACTGTCCATCATGGCTGGGAAACATGGCAGCACAAGTTGCAGGAGAAAAAATAAGACTCCTCCTTCACATCTTGAAGTTCTTTCAGGATCAGAGAGTGACTGAGGATTTGGCAAGGCTTAAGAACTCTCAACAGCCACCCCCTTGATTCTCTCTGCAAGACCAAACTTCCTAAGACCTCTCAAAACAGTGTCACCAACCTGGACATAATGTCCAAATACATGGAGACTATGGGAGACATTCTCATTAAACCACTGTAATAGGTGTCACTACACCTTGACTGATTTCCTTAGTCGATTAATGAATAGATGATAGGCCTATACAATTAGCAGAATGATTTGTCTACTGTCACATTTTGATATTTGGGAAAAAAGAGACATTTTAGTAACTACACTCTAACTTTAGACACATAATACTAAAAGTTAATGATGAAATTAGGGAAATATAGACACAAAATGAGCTCTGAGAATTTCTATTTATTACATATATAGGTGCAATTTGTTTATTTTACTTGTATATTCTATTTTAGCTTTCCTATTTAGCTAAAGACATGATTCCAAAGTAATCTATCTTTACTGTCTTGCACTATATACACTATATATTGGCTGTATTGAGAAATTTTGTTGATAATTATTATTTTCTTTTTAAAATATTTATTTACATTTCATTTATTTGTGAATGTATGTGAAGTGAAGGGTAAGCATGTGACATGGTCTGCATGTGCAGACTAGATGACAATTTGCCCAAGTCATTTCTCTCTTTGTATCACGTGAGGTCCAGGTATGGAAAATGGATGTTCACGTTTGGTAGTAAAAACATTTAAGCACTGAGAAATCTCACAGCCTTAATAAGAAATACCTATGAACTTTCTTTTGTAAATTGTATTTTTATTTATCTATTTTATGACTTCATGTCTGACCAAGAACAACTTTAGGAGCTGGATCTTTTCTTCCACCACATGAGCTCTGCAGAACAAACAGGATTTCACACTTGACAGCAGACACTTTTTATCACTGGAGTATCTTTCCAACCAATGTGTATTTTCTTAACAGTGTATGCTGACTTATGTTCCCATTAAGGACAGCACTATCATGATTAATTTTAGCTAACAGAATTTGCACTATTATATATTTTTAATTTTTTATAAATCAGCTTTGGACTAGAGTTTTTTTAATGTTTTATTTACTTTTCTCTATGTGTATGAATGTACTGTCTGCATGCAGGTCTGTGAACCCGTATTGTGCAATGCTGCAGAGGTCAGAAGAGGGTGTTGGATTCCCCTCGAACTGGAGTTCTCCTGGAATTGGAGTTTCAGACGGTTCTCAGCCACCATGTGGGTACTGGGGATCGAACCTGGGTCCTCTGCAAGAGCAGTCTGTGCTCTTAACCGCTAGGCCATCTCTCCAGCCCCTATTTTTAATTTATTTTGTATATTTGTATTTGTATCTGTGTATGTACACACATGTATGAAAGTACATTCTCATGAAGGTCAGAAGAGAGCACAGATTTCTCATAGCTAGAATTACAGTAGTTTTTGACTTGTTATATAGTTGTTGGAATATGAACTCTGGTCATCATGATTACACAAAAAATGCTGTTTTATTATTTAATTGTTTTTAAGTTTTGTGAACTTCATACAAAACAACTGAATCTTACATAGTAGCTTGTCTCTTCCCTATCTGACCCTTCTTATAGCCTGTTCACAGGACTTTATGATTTTTGCTATATATGTTCAAATCTACCAAGTCAAGTTTGTGTAACCAGATTTTCCTTAGTGTGAGTTCATCTTCTGAAGCCTGTTCAGACTGTCTAGCAACAGTGGCCATTTCCTCAATTCGATGCTGCACGTTTTGTCTGATTGAGTTTGCATGTAGATTGTGCATGTTATGATCACTGTGGTAAATTCATATGAGCAAGTGCTGGAGTCCAGCTCCAGCAGGTTCAGTTGCTGAAGTGGGTGGTCACAAAGGCAGTGAAGAAATTAATCAAATAAGACACAAGAATCTCTTTCTTTTTTGTGACCTGAAGAGCATCTATCATCCCTGCTCCTGTGCAGAGGACTTCTTAAGTTCTTCACTCTGCCAAGTTCCTGACCTAAGGATCAGAGAACATTTGTCTTCTCTAAGCCTGTGCAGAGGACCTCTGGGTTCTTCACTCTGCCAATTTCTTGACCTAAGGATCAGAGAGCAATTGCCTTCTCTGATCCTGTGCAGAGAGCCTTTCAGGTTTGCCACTCTGCCAATTCCTTTTCTTCTCTGCGTCTCAGGTCCCAATGTTTATTTTTACATGCCCTAAAACTGATACATGTTATGCAAGTCTTAGATAATGATGAAAAAAATAACCCAACTTCCCCGTAAATATTTTTCCAGAAAATTCACACCTGAAATTATTCTTAACATCAAAAACAGTAAAACAATCAATAATGGTACATTTAGTTGAGACATCAAGAAAGTGAAACAATAATAGTACAGCCATTCAGCTAAGCAATTTAACAGTTTTGCAGCAAAATGAATTTAATATTAACTTTTAACTCTTAGGACTCCATTCTTTATGCCTTGTGGTTACATAGGTGCTGGACAGTATAAAAAATGAGATTTCCTAGCACTTGGGAAGCAGAGGCAGGAGGATCTTTGTGAGTTCAAGGCCAGCCTGGTCTACACAGTGAGTTGCAGGACAGCTGGGGCAACAGGGAGACCCTGTCTCAAAAAAGACAAAAAAAAAAAAAAAAAAAGCTTTAAAGCTTTAATAGAGAAGTATATTGTTCTCACTTTAGTTCCTTGTTCACTCAAACTGTAAGTCATTTTGTGGCTGATGTAGCTTTGATTCATATCTTGTTTTTATTCTGGTCATTGTTTTCCTCAGTTTCTGTTTTTAACACTTTCCGCTAAGGTGATTTTCTAAGGGCTACTAAACTTTGAGTCAGATCACTAGAATCCACTCTTTTACTGGACTTAGTTCCACTTTATCCTACAATCCTCAATTTTTATTCCCCATCTTCCACAATGATCCCTGGGCTCTCAGTGGATGAAATTTACGATGGGAGTTCTGTCCAGGAACCCACACTCTGTAGTCTCTTATTCTCTATACTTTGACCAATTGCTGCCTTTTTTTGTTCATCACCCTCTTCTGCATGAGAAAATACGCCAATGTGAGTTAATAGATTTATGGGTATTCTCTCTACCCTTCGTTCCACTATGTTCCATGAGCAACCTAGAAGCATCCTACCTGAAGACTAGTTCTAAAAGTTTCTAATGACTGTATGCAAAATATTAAAGGAATAAATCAATCCATGTTCCAGCCTTTAATAACCTGTGATTATTAAAGTCTAACAACCATAACAAGGACCACCAAAGCAAACTACATAGGTGCAGTAGTGGCATTTGTAACTTGGGCATAATTAACAGCTATTTATTTGGACTTAAAACCTGATCAGTGTGGGGTAGGGGGACATACTCAAAGTCGTCACTGTAAACATAGTCAAACACAAGGGGGCGTACTCAAAGTCGTCACTGTAAACATAGTCAAACACACATGGCTGGAAAGTTTGTAGAACCTAGAGAAAACCCTTTGTCTATCACATCCCTAGACAAATACAATTTCTTACTGTAAGTAAATAGGGATCCTTATATTTACAGATACATATGCCAGTCACCACTCATCAAAGAAGCTTCCTTTGCAACAGATATGAAACTCTTTCAGAGTTTCATATCTGGTTCCACCCAGAGCAAATGATCTTAAATTCTGAGCTCTTGGAGGGCTTTTTTTTAAATAAATAATTTTATTAGTAGTATGATCAATGTAAGATATTATTACTACATTAAAACCACAGGATTAGAACTAGACTGATCTAAGTCATAGTTACTTTTAAAAACCTCTAAAAATCAACTCATGTGCAAAGTATGATAAACTTTTAGTTGATTCTTCACTTCTCTGAAGGAATATTTGTATCATTCCTTTTCTAACAGTATTTTAAAGGTTTTGAAGAATTAGCGTAAAGCATTTTATTAAAAAATATATGGTGCTGGAGAGATGGCTCAGTGGTTAAGAGTGCAGACTGCTCTTGCAGAGGACCAGGGTTCGATTCCCAGCACCCACATGGTGGCTAAGAAATGACTTTAACTCCAGTTCCAGGGGAGTCCAATGCCCTCTTCTGACCTCTGCAGCATTGCACGACACAGGTGTATCAACCTGCATGTAGACTGTATACTCATACACGTAAATACAGAAAAAAAAGAAGAAAAAGAAATTATTTTAATTCAAACATATTAGAATATGTTTGAATTAAAATACTTGTCACATATGGAAATGATAATTATATTTGGTACTCACATTACACACAATTGATTTCATTGACATATGGAAACTATGACTGTCATGACATAGGAATAAAACATTCAAATAACAGAGGATTTTTCATAGATGTAAATTCATTAATAAAATTGTGGGGTGCTCATGAAAAGGCCAAGTGGTTATATTAGGATCACATAATAATGTCCTATGTGATAGTCAGATACACACATAAAAATTATTATAATAAATGTTGGTGACCATAAGATCCTTGTTAGGCCAGTAATATTATCCCAATAAAAGAGTTGTCCTTGCCTAAAATTCAGTAAAAAAATAATTCATTCACTATTTAATCAAATGAACTCTGTGTTTAATACTTTGAAGATTCTAGATAGGTAGGAAAATAAGCCAGAATGTCTACATTCTAACAAATTTCATATTAAGAATAAAGCACAAATATGTCAGAAACATTGAGAGGAGTAATATTATTTTGGTAATTAATGGTAACACATTAAAATAAGTTTGAAGTAATTGTACTAATTTTATTATTCTTCCTGCTTTTCATTTAGTGGGAGGGTCTTACAATGGAATCCTGCCTGCCCTAGAACTCACAATGTAGACTAGGCTAGTTTCAGACTTGTAGAGATCTACCCATCTCTGTCTTCCAAGTGATGTGATTAAAGTTCTAAGACCTTGTATCCAGCAACTCCTACTTTTTATCAACCATTCTGATAAATTGGTATTGTACTAAACTAACAATGAGTATTTAAAGATTATGTTGTAATGAATATGGAGCAACAAAAATTGTCTAAAATGCAATAGAAAACATTTATATTGTGTACATACACATATAATTGTACTTATTTAAAGATACTGATGTAAATATGTCAGCTAGTTAGGTAAACATATAGCTATATAAATATACATAAAGAAAAGTGTGAATAATATACATTCTTATTTTTCTGAATAGCTTCTTTCCAATATTTTTCTCTATTTAATTAATGCATTCATTAATCTAAAATCCTGTTTCTAAAATCGTATCCTCAAAAGAAAGACTCTTCTTGTTAATCCATAAAGGGTAAATTTTTACTGTGTCTTATTACATTCTTCCCCTGTGACAAATTGTCTTTGAACAAAACTTGTATCATACTTCCCAGTGACATGAACTGATTAGGGTAAAATTCACAAGTCATTATTTAGTTTCTAAAGAATGCCATTTCATACAGAGTTTACACAAAGGATTTATACTATCTGTTTGAAGTTGACTTTGGCTTCCTTAAATAAAAGTTCTGTCATTTAAGACTGTAAGTTACAAATATTTGAATTATAATTATGTCTTTCTCTTGGGGAAAAAGTATTTGCAGCTATACAAAATCAGACATGACTTTAAATTTTATTTTAGTAGCAATTTTACTTTCACAGATCAAAGTTGCAAAATACATTTTTGAATTTATTTTGAAGGAAGGTGGTTAATAAATGAGTGATGTTAAGTCTAAATTTATGATCAAGTATTACAATTCTTGTGAAAATAGCATTTCTAGACTGTTTAGTAAGCTATCATCTCACATTGAATGTTTTGAAACTATTGTCTCTGTGAGGAAAGCAGAAGGATTTCCAAACCCAGGAAAGGCAATAGAGCTTGTATTAGTCACTTTTCTATTGCTGTGATAAAACACCATGATCAAAGGAACTTATAAAGGAAGAGTTTATTTGAGCTTACGATTGATGGTTCCAGGGAATTAGAGTCCATTGTGGTGGGAGGTGTGGCAGCTGGAGAGGCATGGTGGCTGGAGCAGCAAGCCGAGGGTCACATCTCACAATGAGCACAGGAAGCAAAGTGGGCAACTGTAGACCATGAGGCTTGTTAAAACTCACTAAGCCTGCCCCCAGTGACACTTCCTCCAGCATGGCCACACACCCCAAGACCTCCAAAAACAGCGCCTCCAACTGGAGACAAACGTCTGAATACCTAGAGCCTATGGGGGACACTCATTCAAACCACCACATTCCACTCCCTGGCCCCCATAGGCTCCTGACCATATAAAATGCAAAATGCATTTAGTACAACCTTAAAAGTCCCCATAGTCTTTACCAGTTTCAATGCCATTCAAAAGTCTACAGTCCAAGTCTCTTCTGAGCTCCTGTAAAATCAAAAGACAAATTATAAACTCACAAGGTACAGTGGAACTGAATACACATTCCCATTCCAAAAGGGAGGAATAGAGGCATAGTGAGGAAACACTGGACCAAAACAAGACTGAAAACCAGCAGGGCAAACTCCAAGTCCAGTAGCTCCACATGCAACCTCTGGGACTTGACTTCCAAAGCACTTAGATGGCTCAGCTCTTCGAACTTTGCTTGCAACACATGTCTCGTTCTTAGGCCAGTACCACTACCTGTATGCAGCTCTCCTTGACAAATATCTCACAGGACTGGCATCTCGAATGTCTTCTTGGGGTCTCCGCTGCCAACCAGGCTTCATATTCACAGCTTCATGCAATGGCCTATCAGGGCCTACTTTATGCAGGGACACCCCTGCTGCGCTCTGCCTGACCTTGGCAGCTCTCTGAAACCTTGGAGGAAGAACTGATGACCCCTTCACACTTGCAAACTTCATGCTTCTAAAGCCAGCACCACGTGAATGAAACTGCAGAGTTTGGCTGCAAGTTCGGGATGGAATCTCTCCTACTTTAACCACATTTGCAATTTTTCTCTGCCCTGGATTTGCTGGAGGATTAGCTGGGTGTGGTCTTGCCCTGAAGGTACTGATTCTTTTGTTTGCTTGTAAATCTCGAGGCCCTTCCTTAATCACTTTAATCTCCTTATCAAAAGGAAACTCTCCTTCACAAGCCTTGGCCCCACCTTTAATCTTCCTAGTGCAGTTATCAGATCCAAACTGTACATTCTGCATTTCTTTCTGCCCCATTTGCTCTTCTTCACTGTAGAGCTGCACAATATTCACCATTAAAAGCCACACCACCATTTCTACATTAGGCTGTCTTAAAATATCCTCCGCCAAAGACATCAGTACACCGCTTTTCAACTTAGCATCAGGCAAGCATTTGGGCTGTGGGCAAACTGCTGCCAGACTCTTTATCAAAATATCCCAGCTGCTGCCTAAGCCTTTATTTTCCCCTGGAACCACATCTTTTGCAGCCATGCTTTCTTCCAGGCCTCCACTAGAATGGCCCTTTAAGCCCTGCTTACAATAGTCAACAGCCTTTCTAGCTCAAAGTACCAAAGTCTTCCACATTTCTCCAAACATCCATATGGTCAGGTTCTTCACAGCCAACACCCCCCTCTTGGTACCAATAACTGTATTAGTCACTTTTCTGTTGCTGTGATAAAACACCATGACCAAAGGAACTTATAAAAGGAAGAGTTTATTTGAGCTTATGATTGATGGTTCCAGGGAATTAGAGTCCATTGTGGCAGGAGGCGTAGTGGCTGGAGAGGCATGGTGGCTGGAGCAGCAAGCCGAGGGTCACATCTTGCAATGAGCACAGGAAGCAAAGAGGGCAACTGTAGACCACAAGGCTTGTTAAAACTCACTAAGCCTGCCCCCAGTAACACACTTCTTCCAGCACGGCCACACACCGCAAAACCTCCAATAACAGCGCCACCAACTGGAGACAAATGTCTGAATACCTAGAGCCTATGGGGAACACTCATTCAAACCACCACAGAGCCTTAGTGTGGAGTGAAGAATACAGAAAAGAGAGAAGCCCAAACATAGAGAAGATTAGAAATCTTTAGAGGGGTTTTGACACAAATGCTAGGGATTACTTAGCATTAAGTACTGTTTACTTGATCAAACATACTAACCATTTTTCTTTTTTTTTAATTTTTTTTATTTATTTCCATATGTGTATGAATGTATTGTCTGCATGCAAGTCTGTGCACCCGTGATGTGCAATGCTGCAGAGGTCAGAAGAGGGTGCCGGACTCCCCTGGAGCTGGAGTTCTCCTGGAATTGGAGTTTCAGATGGCTCGGCCACCATGTGGGTGCTGGGGATCGAACCCGAGTCCTCTGCAAGAGCGGTCAGCACTCTTAACCGCTAGGCCATCTCTCCAGCCCACCATTTTTCTTATCTTGCTAAAATGTCCAGCAGTTTTACCATACTATCATATACAAAAGGGAAAGGTTAGCTTCCAAATTTCACTGAAGAATATTTGATATTTTCAATCAAACATTATGTGAACCATATAGTTTTCATAAACACATGGCACTAGTGAACAACATTGAAAAAGTCACTTTCAGTTTCTAGTAGACAGGTTTTTGTTCTTGCTGTCATTTTTGAATTTTAATAAAATAATGAATTGTATGTGTGTATGTATGTATGACTCTGTGTGTGTGTGCATGTGTGTGAACACATTAAGATGGATATAAAAATATTCCAAGTTGGGTGACTTAGAGACAACTTAATTTTTTTAATTTAATTTTTGCAGATCTAAAAACTAAAGTTTGAAATCAAGATTCTGGTAGATAGTGTGTCTGAAGAGTGATCACACTTCCTGGAACTATGTTCTCTCACATGGTGGAGTACCAAAGAACTTCTGTTCTCTTATATAAGATGATAAATTTCATTCATGAGCATTCTAAAAATAGTAGCAGGGTCATGATACTGAAAATAAAATATGAGAATCACTAATGGCATCCACAAGAATACATGATCCTATATTTGATGCAAAGAAAATTCCATTTCATCATCACTAGAATGGATGTGTATTCCATCTCTATTCACATTTTAATTACTGTACAAAATAATTAAAAACACAAAATAAATACAAATACAATAGATTTTTCTTAAACTGCTGATATTTAGTTATATCTACTCTATTAAGAGTCTTTTTTAGGGATACTGCTATCATTGATAAAAAGCATTGCCATATGCTTAAACAGTTTAATACTTTGATATATATGTATTTTTAAATATTTGATTATTGAATTTATTTTATGTGTATAAGTATATTGCCTGCATTTGTATAAGTGCACCCATGTTGTTGTGTAATGCCTATGGAGGTCAAAAGAAAACATAAGATTCCCCCGGAACTAGGGATACTGATGGCTGTTAGCTGCTATCTGCATGCTAGGAATAGAATCTGGGTTCTCTGTGAAAGCATCCAGCATTCTTAATTGCTGAGTTATTACTCCAGCCCCAATTGATATATATATATATATATATATATATCTATCTATAATCTATATCTATGTATCTATGTTCTATGTATCTATGTATCATCTATATATCATCTATCTATCTATCATCTACTTTTCTACCATTTCTAACTATTATCTATCTATCTACTTTTCTATCTATCATTTTACCTATCATCTATCTATCTATCTATCATCTATCTATCTATCTATCTATCTATCATCTATCTATATCTGTCTAAATTAAGTCTATAGAGTTCCGATTTTGTCCCCAAATGTCCCCTGGCTTGGGTGCGTCTTCAGGAGACTGGTTAACCAACCAAGGGTTACATCCTTAAAAGAGAATTACTTTCTACTTCCTAGCAGTCATCATTTTCCAATTCAATGGTGAAGAGTGCATACTGATCTTCCCTCGGACCTGAGTTCAGTTCCCAGTAGCCCTGTTTGGCAACTCACAATTGCTGTAACTCCAACTCCAGAGTATCTGACACCTCTGGTCTCCACAAGCATTCTACACACACACCACACACACCACACACACACACCTCCATATAGACCCATAACTATCATCATAAATAATGACACTGTTTGATTCATGTATTCTTGTTCTAGAATGCCCACATGTAGATGTGTAATGGAAAGCAGTTTATTATGTGAATATTATTGCTTTCAATTCTTTTTCTAAGCAGCTTTCCTAAAAAGGACTATAGAAATCTGTTTCTTAAATATAATATCAGGCAAAGAAGTGGATGAAACTGCAAAACAGTATTCCCAATAGAATAGAAGATGTGATAATCACTAGATATTCCATAGTTACAATAACTTGGAAATTTTTATGGGGCAAGCAAACTTTTTACAGACATTATTAACTGAAACATGTTCTTTATAGTTTGGGGATGAAAGATCTTTCTGATCCAAATGAGGAATGCATAATGCAGCCATACCAAGAAATCACTTTTTTCTGGAAATGCCTGCATAGAGACCATCCCAATCACAATAGCCGCAAAAAATACCTTGGAATAAACCTAACCAAATACACCAAAGATTTCTACAACAAAAAATTAAAATCCTGAAGAGGAGATTGAAAATGACATCAAAAGATGGAAAACTAAGTGGAAGTCTCCATGCTCATGGTTGGAAAATTAATATAAGTAAAAATGTCCAGTCTACTCATAACATAAGATTAATCTACAGGATTCCAGTAATCCCATAAAATCCCTTGAAGTTCTTTCACAGAGCTGAAAAAACACGCCTTAACTACATATGGAAAAACAACAACAACAAAAAAATCAAAGGGCGAAGCAACCTGAGTAAAAAGTGCAATACAAGAGGGTTACTTTACCAACCAGATTCAAGCTATAGATGACAGGGCTATAGTCATAAAATACCCTGGTACTGGCAAAAAAAAAACAAAAACAAAAAACAAAAAAAAACAGACTAATTGATTGAATGAGAAAAAATTAAAAACCAAACTTGAACTCATATTACTTCGGCCAACGGTGTTCGCAAAACTGGATCACCATTTGTAAGAACAAAATGTAAACACCCTACATCTCACCCCGTACAAAAATACACTCCAAGTGGATAAGAATTCGGCCTGAACGGAAACCTGAAGGTATGAGAAACAAATTGTGCAGCAACTAAGAGACATAGGCGAAGAAAAAGAACTTTCTAAATCAAACAGCAGCAACAGCAAGAAATAAGGACAACAGCTGACAAGTGAGACCTCATCAAACTCAAAAGAATCTATACAGAGAAAGAAACAATCAAGATAGTGAAACATTCTAACATTCTGAAATGTCTAAAGACCTGTGGTCTTAGAAATAACTAAGTTTATTTGGTGGCTGGGAAGAAAGAGAGAAAATGCATTACTGTGTATGGTCTAAAATTAGTATTAAATTTATTACCATTATTGCGATGTTCACAATCCTCTAAGTGTCATGATTACTCTTACCTGAAAATTTATATTTACCATCACACTTACATACAAGTGTACCTTTCACCCCTGTTCAAAGTAGCTTTTTTTTTTTTTCAGAGATGACGTACTCAATATCCAGAACTGGTAAAAAAAGATAAGAATAAGTGTGTGTGTGTGTGTGTGTGTGTGTGTGTGTGTGTGTGTTAACCCCAAGTGACACAAATTCAATGCATTCTCTACAGAGGAAATGAATGCATCTTTATACTTTCATCAGAGAAATTTCCTTGTGCAATAAATAGTGATTAAGGCCAAAACTCACAATTGGGGAATGTACATAAAAAGGAATATCCAGAGTACATATTCCTAAATAGAACACCAATTTCAAACCTATGCCTCCAAATATTTGGGACTCATAAAAGAAGAGGTGATGAAAATATTGTAAGAACCAAAGAGAGTGGATGACCATAATGAAACAGAGACTTCAGAGAGCTGGACATTTACACATATGATCTCAAAGCACAGGTGACAGCATTGAAAAGTGCTATGCAAGCCCAAACCATACAAAATTCCAGCATAGACATGAGGTAGTAAGAAGAAACTCTAACCCAACCCAAGAAATTTTGTCAAATGATGGCTTGTGACAGATGGGAAAGACACTATCACAGTTATGGGACTCTGCGTAGTCCCAGTGGATAGAAAAATAAGAATATTTGTAAAAATTTACAACAAAATTCAAGAGTTATTTATGTTAGTGCTTAAGCTTTATTTTTTTTATTGATCTTTTGTACATTTCATACATCATTTTCCAATTCAGTTCAGGCATATATCCCCTTCCTTCCCCCCACCCCCCCCCCATCCATAGATCAATGGCATTCTGCAGTAAGTTTTCTGCATCTTTCTCTGCTTGTTTTGTTTGTTTTGTTTTCATTTTTTAACAATAAGTGATAATTTGTTGAGTACAAGCATCCTTCATGTAACCAGTTGGCAATCAAGTTGTGCCCAAACCCACACAGCTCATGGGTCGCAACCATCCAGCAGGGGGGCTTGTATGTTCAATCAAGTTGATCAAATGAGTGTCCAGTCTATATTGTTGTAGTTTCACCATTACCCCAATCGCAGCCCTTACATTTCTACCCACGCCCTCTTCGCACAGATTGTCCCTAGGCTTAGAAAAGGGGCACACAGGTGGATGAGAACCAAAACAGTCTACTTTCTCTGGAGCCGATGTCTTGGTCTCTAGTCAATTCTGGCTGTTTTCTTTCATGGGCTTCCAGCTTGTCCAGGCATAACTTTCGATCCTACTAATGAAGCACATGCAATTTAGATATATAGGTATTTAAACATATAATATATAGGCCTTTCGATCCTACTAATGAAGCACATGCAATTAGATAATATTAGGTATTTTAAACATTGCTAATTGTTATGGTAGGTTACTTTGGTTATAGACACAGATGTTTGGATGGATATGTTATTCATGAATTACATTTTTTTCTGTTAAGTATGGCAGGGTCTTCGTGTGGTTTTATAACATCTCCTAACCATTAGAGGATGTAAGCTTGTGGCATACAGCCATGGGTTATTCTTCCAAGAGAGAGCAATAGCCAATTATAATTGGGATAGACAGACATATGGCTGCCACTGCTGCACAGTATTTCTAGGCAGATGAGGTGTAGCTGGTGCTGACGGGGAGTCTTGCTTGATCTCAAGGAGACCTATATTTGCTTTATATTGGTTTAGTGGCCTTTGGTAACACTCTCTGGCATTCCAGAGACCATCTGTATACTTGCAAGTGCAGTCTCCATACATCTTTCCCATGTTTATATCAGGTCTTCAACAGCAGAGCCTTATCGCCTCTCTTCCTGCAGATATCCCAGTTTGGAGGCAAGGAGCCTTTACCTTTTGTGGGGGCTTTGATCCCTAGCCAACATCTTCCTTGGTAGAATAATCCATTGTTGATGTCAGAGCTCCTGTATTAATATATTTTGTTTAAGTGCATAGCTTAAGGAACTTTAGCATTATATTTGTTCTGAATAAGAAAAATCCTTTTCAAGTTTCTATGTCCATTAGTCAATTAAAGAAGGCAGTTTTACTGATTTTACAAGAGAATACCTCTATAACAGCTAGCTCCAATCTACAGCTGGAGAACGACCTATCATAATCATATTTCTCCTTATTCTATGGGGGGAGTTAAAAAGTCTCTGTATTAAAACCTTTGCGGCACCTAGAAGGTAAGCTTCATTAGGAATTCATTAAAAATAGTTGTTTACTAGTAGGATCCACAGAGGGGCCTGTTGCCTGCAGCAATCTGAGGCATTTCTTCCCTTCAATGCCCAGAGGATCCCAATCCTTCTGCTGGCAACTTTCTGGTACATCTACTCACTGCAAAGCTGCATTTTTTTTCTCAGGCCATTAAGTTGGTGATACTCTGGCCTGTTGGAACATACAAATCCTTTCCCATAGTATTTTAAGATTTGGGTTGCAAGGTTTTTTGACAAAAAGTTTTCATATTATCTATATCCCCTTTTTTATTAAAGGTTTTTTATTTTTTGACCCATGAGTCTCAAAAAAGCAATTGTTTTATACATACCTATAGGGTGGAATCAAGGCACAGATTTCATCAAGTTCACCCATGCTGTTTTGGGTTACTGTATGTGATTAACTTGGGAAACAAAGTTTTTTATTTTTGAGTTAAATCTTATAGGTAAAAGAGATGATTGCTCAAGTGATACATATGACAAGAAAATTATAGAGAACTTTGTTTATACCAATCCCAAAGTAATTGTTATACAGATTTAGGAAAAGACTTCTTAAATCAGACAGCAATCTACAAAGAAATATGTCGTCAAGTTGACAAATGGATCTCATTAAACTCAAAAGCTTCTGTACATCAAAGGAAACAATAAAGGAAGTGAAGAGACCTACAGAATGGGAGGAACCTTCACAGCAGATACATCGACAAAGCATTAATCTCCAGATTATACAAGCTACTCAAAAAACAAAGAAGAAAGAAAACAAATGAATCACTCAGAAGATGGACAAAGATCTGAACAGAGACTTCACAGAGGAGAATAGAGATGGCTGAGAAACACCTTAAGAAGTGTTAAACATGCTAATAATTAAGGAAATGCAAATTAAAACCACCTTAAGATACCATCTTACTCCAGTAAGACTGGCTAGGAAAAAAAACAAATGATCCAAGTGCTGGAGGGGTGTGGGGAAAGGGGAACACTCATCTATTGCTGGTGGAATGTAAATTTGTGCAGCCACTATGGAAAACAGTGTGGAGAACCCGTAGAAGACTCAAAATGATCCTGCCATTTGACCCAGTCATACCACTTCTGGGTATATACCCTCAATACTCATCTTACTGCAGAGATACATGCACAGCTATATTTATTGCCACTCTGTTCACAATAGCAAAAAACTGGAATCAACCCAAATGCCCCTCAACTGACGAGTGGATAGAGAAAATGTGGTATATTACACAATGGAATTCTATGCAGCAGTAAAGAAAGACAACATCATGAACTTTGCAGGTAAATGGATGGAGCTCGAAGACATCATGTTAAGTGAAGTAACACAGTCCCAGAAAAACAAAACGACAAATGGTATCTCTCAATATGTGGACGCTAGTTCCAATAACCCAGTTAAAATATTTCTTGTGGAGAGGGATGATATTAAAAGAACAACAGAAAGATTGATCAGAAGACTGAGTGAAATGGTGACTTGGGAGGGGTGGGAGGGGTGGGAGAGGGACACGGGTGTATATTCGATTGGTGCATGTTTAATTGACTGAGTTCAGCAAGTATCCAAGTTTTGCCCAGACTCTTTCTACAGGATAGATGGTGTTTTAGGACTTAGTAACAGTAAATATGTGCATATTGGACAACATTGGTTTGAAGGCTGATAAAAACGGTAATGCATCTGAGTTAATTGGTGATATAAAGTGCTTAAGCTTTAAACTTCAGCAATGACGGACATTTGAATACAAATTAATCTCAAGGAAGCTGACATGATAATTTGTATTTGTATTCAAAAATGTACAGTATGATAGAAAACAATATCAAACAAATATACATGTATCTTATAAACATATATTTAAATTAATTGTTTTCCTGAAATACCTAGGAAAGAATAAAGGAAATTGTAATATTAGGTGATAGACACAGTGGCTTTATTTTGATTACCAGTTTTTGAGTATATATATAATATATTATATATATAC
>VZQC01008430.1:50027-63169 GCA_009823505.1 Rhizomys pruinosus | reverse complement strand
AAAAACTCTGAAGCTGATAGAAGAAAAAGTTGGCAGCAACTTACAAGACATAATCTTAGGAAAAGTCTTTTTTTTTTTTTTTTCTTTTTTTTGGTCTTTTCGGGACAAGGTCTCATTGTAGCCACAACTGTCCTGGAACTCACTCTGTAGACCTGGCTGGCCTTGAATTCACAAAGATCTGCCTGTCTCTGCCTCCCAAGTGCTAGTATTAAAGGCATGTGCCACCATGCCCAGCAAGTCTTTCTAAATCAGAGAGAGGCTGCACAGGAAATAAGGTTGACAATTGACAAGTAAGTCTTTACTAAACTCAAAAGTTTCTGTAGAGCAAAAGAAATAATCAGGGAAGTCAAGAGAAAACCCACAGAGTGGGAGAAAACCTTCACTGCTGGTACACCTGAGAGAATATTACCTTCCAGAATATACAAACTACTCAAAGAATGAATTAAGCAAACAAATGACTCACTCAAAAGATGGAGTAAAGAGGTGAGCAGAGACTTCACAAGTGAGGAAATATAGATGGCTGAGAAACATCTTAAAAAGTGTTCAACATTGATAATAATTAAGGATATGAAAATTAAACCTACTCTAAGATATCATCTCACTCCGATAAGGCTGGCTAGGAAAACAAATGATACTAAATGCTGGAAAGGTTGTGGAGAAAGGGAAATACTCACCCACTGCTGGTGGGAATGCAAACTTGTACAACCACTATGGAAAGCAGTCTGGAGAACCCTTAAAAGTCTCAAAATGAGCCTACCAATTGACCTAGCCATATCATTTCTGGGTATATATCCACAAGACTCATCTTACCACAGAAGTACATGTACAGCCATGGTCATTGCAGCTCTCTTCACAATAGGGAATAGCTGGAACCAACCCAAGTGCCCCTCAACCTATGAATGGATAGAGAAAATGTGGCATATCTACACAATGGAGATCTATGTAGAAGTAAAGAAAAATGACATAATGAAATTTGTAGGTATGTGGATGGAAGTAGAAGATATTATGTTAGGTGAAGTAACACAGTCCCAGAAAACAGAAGATGAATGGTACACCTCATCTTTTGTTAATGTTATATTCCTCATGATCTGAAAACAACTGTGCTCTTATACTGTGAATCCCTAGACAAGTTCTAGTACTAACCTACCATTTATTTCCAGACTTTGGATTTCTGGTATATGATGGTGGGTATGTACGCATATTTTAGAATAATATAAAATTAAAATGGAAAAAGTGAATCAAGACATATGATATGGAAATACCATATAGTTTCTTTTCAGAAGATACAATTTTAGTATAGGTGCAATGTATCAGGCTGGTATAACTTAGCCTTTCTGGGTGCTTAACGACCATACTTAATACCCATACCAATTTGGGCAAGGGACTTAAGGGATAACTTTCTTCCTTGCCTGCAGAGGTCAACTAAATCCCAGGGAGCTATGCATGGGGACATCTCTTGAAATGTCCTGCAAATGTGAGTCACCAGTCTTCTTGTTCAGGGAGGTTTTGGAGATCTACTAATGGGACTTCAGCCAGTGACCAGTCTATAAAGAGGAAAGTCTGCTCATGCTTCAAAAAGGAAAGCCTGGTCTAGCAGGACCTGATTTTGTCCTTGAGTGGATGAAACCAGTAAATAGAAAACCAAAAGGCCTCAGGGGCTCCCATCCCCCCCAAAAAAACCCAAGTGACCCCTGAGGACCATTTCCTCAACTGACCTTAAGAAAACAAAAGCTGGGGCTGGAGAGATGGCCTACCGGTTAAGAGCACCGACCGCTCTTACAGAGGACCCGGGTTTAATCCCCAGCACCCACATGGCAGCCGAGAACCATCCAAAACTCCAGTTCCAGGAGAACTCCAGTTCCAGGGGAATCCTACACCCTCTTCTGACCTCCGCGGCATTGCATGACATGGGTGCACAAACTTGCATGCAGACAGAACATTCATACACATACATAAATAAATAAATAAATAAAATTAATAAAAAAAAAGCCTTGGTTAATCTTGGCTAACTGTGTGGACTTAAGCATCCAAAAGGAAAGTATAACTAGAAATAAATAATCAGTAAAGCCTGAGAAATTATACTTCAGATATAAAACTTGAGATCTTAGTAAAAAGACAAAAAGGAAAATAGAGCACTGTTGTGTTGCTTGTCTTCAATTCTTACTGGTAAGTACATCTACTCTGTGGCTCCCACTGCTTTTGCCATTCTTCAAGGACATGACACACAGCTTTGTAACACTCTAATATGGACTGAAGACTCATGTCTCTCCAAGAATCCTCCAAACCCTCAGTGTCAGATGGGGACTACTGAGATATCCAGCTTGTGGACTGAGAAGTTACTGGGGTTTCAGCCACTTCAGAGTATAGACTGCCATTGCTGGACTTCCCAGGCTGTTTCATGGAGGTCAGTACTGGAAGATCAAGACAGGGCATGTTGTTGCTGGACTTCATTTTGGTGACCATGGTAGGGAAAGACCCCAGTGTGGAGCACAAGGGCAAGACTGATGATTGTTTGGGCTTGCCAAGGAGGAGCCTTCAAACACTTCCTTGAGGAAAACATGACATCTTTTAGAAAAAAGAAAATTCTCCAATTCAGGTGATTGTAATATATATATATATATATATATATATATATACAATACAAGTTAGAGAGAACAACAAAAGAACTGGAAAAAACTATGGAAAGACTCAGAAAAATATTCAAGACATTTACTTTTTAATGTAATTTATTTATTTTTTATTGAAGTTTTGTGCTTTTCATACATTTCTTTATATATTTTTTAATTAAACTTTTTCCATAGGTCATACATCATTTCTCAACTGAACCTAGAATCACTTCCCTTTCCATACCCCCCACCCCACCTGAGTCCCTGCTCTCTGCCATACATGTCCTGTATCATTTTGAGTCTTTCCAGAGTTTTGTTTTTCAGTTCTTTTGTTGTTGTTCTCTCCAACTTGTATTGCTACAGTATATATACATATATATGCATATATATATATATATATGCTTGAATTGGAGGATTTTTTTTTTCTAAAAGATTTCATGTTTACCTTAAGGAAGTGCTCAAAGGTTCCGCCTTGGCAATCCCAACTATCAATCCTGAACTTTTGCTCCACATAGGGGTCTTTCCCTCCCGTGGTCCCCCAAATGAAGTCCAGTAAGCACGAGTCCTGTCTTATCCCCCCCTGGCCTCCATAATACAGTCCAGGTAGTCCAACACTGGCAAGTCTATATTCTGTTGAGGGTGGCATCCCCTTAACTGTTTAGTTCACAAGCTGGGTATCTCAGTAGTCCCCATCTGGCATTGAAGGTTTGGAGGATTCTTGGAGAGACATGAGTCCCCAGTCCATATTGGAAGCTTAAAAAGCTGTGTCTCAGAGCTGGAGAAATTGGCCAGCAGTTAAGAGCATCGACCGCTCTTGCAGAGGACCCGAGTTCAATACCCAGCACCCACGTGGCGGCTAAGAACCGTCTTTAACTCCAGTTCCAGGGGAACGCAATACTCTCTTCAGACCTCTGTGCCATTGCACGACACGGGTGCACAGACCTACATGTAGACAGTACATTCATACACACACAAAAATAAGTAAATTTTAAAAAATAAAAATAAAAAGCTGTGTCTCATATCTTTGAGGAGGATGCAAGACATTTATGGCAGAGTGCAAGAACTCAGGTGGGGTGGGAGGCATGGAAAGGGAATTGACTCTAAATTCGACTGAGAAATTATGTATGATGTATGGAAAAAGTTTAATAACAATAAACAAATAAATAAATAAAATTTCAAAAATTCAATAAAACAGGAAAAACATATCAGCATGAGGGTCTAAGTGGACAGATTAGCAGAGAATGGAGCAATCATGGTTTCATATTTTGAATTTCATTTCACTCACAAGAACAAAAGTTGATGGACCCACACTTAGAGAACACTTAATTCTTTTCAGTGTCCATATGTTAATATCTTCACAATACATACAGTTACATTGACAGCATTAATATGATGACTTTTGTATACATGGATAATAATAATATTTTAGTACGACAAGCAAATAGGAATGATAATATGAGAATAATGCAATTTCACATGTACTTACCATTCCTAATTTATACTTATCCTATAGACGGCTAAATTACTCATTTATCTCCAAAGAAGAAAATTTACATGTGTTTTTTCAATTTCAAGGCTATTGGGGAGAGAAAATATATGCCTCAAGCCTCAAATTACTCCCTGTAAATATCTTTTGAAACTGTACATTGTACTATCTGTCCTTTCAGTAAGAATATTGAACTTTTCATTTGATAAAGTCTTTCTAAATCTTAGTGATTTATGCTACCAGTTTAACTTCATCAGACATTTAATTCTATGCTCATTGAATAGAATTTTAATTTACTAACATGAAGTACAGTGAAAGTATTCATATAAAATTAGCATTTAAAAATTAATTAAAAGGTGACTTTGAGTTATACATATTGCCATAGTCCAATTTCATCTGATCATCTCTGTTAAACATTTAAGTACTCTAGAAATGGTAGAGGCTAAAGAAATGTACAAGCACAAATGAAGCCAGTTCTTTCACAACACAGAATAGGAGACTATCATAGCAACAGCTTGTCTGTCATTTCCCTAATAAAGCAGAAACCTGCCTACACTGAGTTGAGTGATCATGGATGTAGCAAAAGATAGCATGCCACAGTTCCAGAGATGAAAAGGAACTACATTAGAAGTAGGAGAAAAGCTCTATTATCTTTGCTGGACAAATTAGATCAGAAATGTGAATAAAATAATTATCCAGGACAAAAGTATCTCCTTTTTACTATTATTATAAATCCATTTCTACTCAAAAAGTCACTGGATTCAACAGACAGAAAGAGATCCATTAGCCTTGTGTCAGCACTACACCATAATGAAAGGAAAACTCCAGGTCTAAGCACTTTGGGGAGTGTTTACTTTGAGGGTAGCCAAACTGGGGTATGAGATGGAGAAGAGCGGCCTGCAGCAAATTATTGTCTTAACAGGGCTTTTAAGTAGTTTTGGGCAGGAAAGCAGGTAAAGAGGAAGTAATGTAACTGATTGACAGTTTCCTAAGGGAGTGGAAAATTCTTGCGTGTTCTGTGATTGCCAACCATAAATTCCAGGTCTTTGGGAGAACCAGGTCTAACAGTCCAGCCCTTTGGTTCTAATACAGAAGGTGTATCATAGTCTTTCTTTAATTGATTCCTGCTAATAGGGCGCATATTTGAGGAAGTGGGAGGTTTTCAGGCTGGTAAATCAAGATCTCGGTGACCTGTGACCTGTTGGGAATAATAGTGGCCAGTCACTGTTGAGCAGTTTCTCCCTGTACAACTGAAAGAAGTTGGGAAATGTTACATGAGTGAGGAGCTGGATTTGGTCTTGGAAATGCCATAAGCAGTATGGTGCCACAATTCCCAGTGCCAAGAGGGGCCCTAATACAAACATTAACCATGGGAAAATCACCATCCAGGGTCCCCAGTTGGAAGAGGTGAGGACCTGTACTCTCTGTGATAAAATTGGAAAAAAAAATAGTACTCAGGGGCCCAAATTAGAGCCAGCATTACCATGACAATAGGTACTGGGGGGGATATTAGCCATGAGTCCCAAACATTTTGGAAAGAGTAATATAGAATTGGTAATTTTCTACAACGGTGCAGCAGATCTCGCCTATCTGTAAGGTAGTAAGGTTTTACATTATTTTATTACTTTTTATTATATTTTCCTATTGGAGTGTTTAAAGCCATACAGTAAGCTCAGATAATTTATTTATTTATTTATTTATTTGTCTTTTTGAGACAGGGTCTCCCTATAGCCCCAGCTGACCTGGAACTCACTCTGTAGACCAGGTTGGTCTTGAACTCACAGAGATCTACCAGCCTCTGCCTCCCAATTGCTAAAATTAAAGGTGTGCATCACCATGCCCCGACTCAGATAAATTTAATTTTTCTGTTAAGGTTATTTGAGGTGTTGTTCCTTTGGATTCACTCAGGCTTTGGGGGGATTGCCTGACTACTTCGGCTTATTCCATCTACTTTGCAGTTTCCTGACTACTTTGCAGTTCCATCTACTCAAGGGAATGACAGAGGTCCTGCTGACCTGGGGTTTGTCTAACTCTGTGCTGACCCTCTCATTTGTAGACTGGACACAGTCGAGTCCCTTTAACAGAACATCCACCAACCTCCCTCCAGAGGAAGACTGGTGACTCACAGTTATAGGACATTTTGAGAGGTCCCTGCCTAGTTCCCTGGACTTACGTTGAACTTAGAGTACAAGGGCAAAAAATTCTCCCTTTAAATCCCTCTGACAAAAATCAGATTAGAGCTTTTAAAGTATGGTTATAAAATTTCCAAGATAGTCAGTCATATTAATTTGTATTTTTAATTACTATATAACAAGTAAATAAAGATTTATTTTAAAAAAAAAAAAAAAAAAAATTTAATTTAATTTTTTTTATTAAACTTTTTCAATAAATCATACATCATTTCTCAATCAATTTAGAGTCACATCATCTTTCTATGCCCCCCTCCCCACCTGAGTCCCTGCACGCTGCCATATATGTCTTGCATTATTTTCTTCTGAGTTTTTCCAGAGTTGTTTTCAAGTTCTTTTTGTTGTTTGCTCTGTCTAACTTGTATCATATATATATAGTATATATATATATTATATATATTATAGAAATTCACCTGAATTGGAGGATTTTATTTTTTATAGTCATAAAAACATCTGGTAACTGGCACAAAAACAGAACCCTGTTACCAATGGAACAAACTGAAACATCCAAATGTAACCACATACAATTTCAGTCACCTCCTATTTGACAAGGAGGCCAAAAACACTCAGTGGAGGAAAGACAGCATCTTCAGCAAATGGGGTTGACAAAACTGGATCACCACTTATTGAAGAATAGATTAAACCCCTACCTCCACCCTGTAAAAAAATCAACCAGATAGATCAAAGAACCTCAATGTGAAACAAGAACTCTAAAGTTTTTGATAGAAGAAAAAGTTGGCAGCAACTTACAAGGACATAGGGGTGTGCAAAGTCTTTTTCTAAATCAGACAGCAGCTGCACAGGAAATAAGGTAGAAAATTATTGACAAGTGAGACCTTATTAGAACTCAAAAGTCGCTCTGTAAACAAAAAACATAGCAGGGGAAGTGAAGAGAAAACCACAAAAAGGGAAAAAGACCTCATTCACTGATACATGAACATAGCATATACTGATTCCAGAATAATATAAACTCAACTCAAAAAAGGAATGAAGAGTTTCATGATGCTTCGACTGAAAGATGGAGTAAGGCTGAAATCGAGAATTCAACAAGTGAGAAAGAGATGGCTGAGAAATGTGTCTAAAAGTGTGTCAACATTGATAATGAAAGGGAATGAAAATTAAAACCTCTTAAAAACCAAATCTCACTCTAAAGGCTACAGGATGAACGAAAACAAAAAAAAAGGGGAAAGATTATCAAATTGCCTGGAGAGGTTTGGGGGAAAGGGAATAATTCATCCAACTGCTGGTGGAGCAAGGAACTTGTACAACCATATGGTAAAATCAGTGGAGAACCCAACCTAAAAGACTCAAAATATCGTTAGCAATCCAAAATGAGGGGAAACCATTTTGTCTTTTTATATTGAGACTGTGTTTACGTCGGTGGATAACTTACTATAATTGCTTAAAGTTCACTTTGACCAGAAATAGCTCAAGATGTCAGTTGGTAGGGTAAGCTGAGCAACTTTATTATATATTTCATTGTAAACCGAAAGCAATTGTGCTATTACAAGTTGAATTTATGCATGGGCAGGGGCTTCTACAATAACTTGGTCTTCCCACCTTCCCCTCCCACCTTGTCTTCCCACTCGATCGCTGGAGGAGCCTGTCATAATACGAAAAAAAAGAATGTATTAGTTACAACGAACTTTATACCACTGCATGCAAAAATACTGTTAAAATGTGAATCTCTAATGGTGTTTAGGAATCAACCTACAAGTTATTTACAGAATTTTTAATTTTGACTTATGTGTGGAGTGTATATAATGCATATTTTGGAATAATATAAAATTTAAAAAAATTTTTAGAAAAAAAAGACTCAAAATGAACCTACCACCTGACTCAACCATACCACTTCTGGGTATATATCCACAAGACTCATCCTACCACAGAGGTACATGTACAGCCATGTTTACTGCAGCTCTCTTCCTACGAGTGGATAGAGAAAATGTGGCATATCTACACAATGGAGTTCTATGCAAAGGTAAAGAAAGATGAAATTTGTAGGTAAATGGATGGAACTAGAAGATATTATGTTAAGTGAAGTAACACAGTCCCAGAAAAACAAAAGAGGAATGGTATCCCTCATCTGTTGATGCTAGTACCAAGTACCTAGTTGTAAGACAAACTGAGCAATATTAATGTTATATTCCTTGTGATCTGAAAACAACTGTGCTCTTTTATTGTGAAGCATTTTTTTATAAACCTTGACTAGGCAAATGTTTTATTTTCTTTTATTGTTGTGACAACACACTTTGACCAATACTAACTTAGACAGGAAAAGATTTATTTGTTTTACATTTCCCAGTCCATAATTCATTAATTAGGGAGCCCAAGTTCCCTTCAGGGCAGGAACCTGGAGGTAAGAGCTGCAGCACAGGCTAGGAAAGAACTTTGCTTTTTGTCTTGTGCTGCTCCATTTTCAGCCTATTGTCTTATACAGTGCAGAAAGATCTGCCCAGGCATGGCATTTCCTGTAGTAGACTGGACCACCCCAAATCATTTACAATTGGTTACCTAGACATGGCCACAGCCCATTCCAATGGAGGCACCCCTCCAATTGAGGTCTCCTCAAAACAGTTGAAGAAAGTTCACACTAAAGATATCCAGTACAGCTTATATTCTGTTCTTTAGGGCTTAGGCCTATAAACGGGCTATTTAGGTACTCTGGGTAGAATGGACCTAAGTCATGGAAAGAGAAAATTAACATTTTTAGGTTAAGTAGACATATTCCAGGAAAGGAGCTTAAAATATTAAAGCAGCTTAAAATGTTAACTTCTAAGTCTATCACAAATGAAGGCTACTTTACTATAAACATATGTAGTTTGTTTTTCTTGTCCTCCCACAGATTCTGAGTTATAGTTTTGAGAAGGAAGAGAGAGGGTCATATTAACATGTAGACAGGAAATATGTTGATTTAAATCAGGCTCAACAAAACTGTCTTCATTGGGACTGTTGCATAGAGTTCCAGGACACAAAACCTAGTTTTTCTTGAGTCAAATGATTTTCTTATGTATAAGATAAACTATCAAAAGTAATATATGCAAAATATAACAGAGAAACATAATAACCCAATACTTGTAAATGTCCATTTCATTTAAGACTTAACTAGGTGTGCTGTACAAGCCAGAGGAATGGATTTAAAATTTGGGTTTAACAGTAATTTCATAATAATAACACCATACCACTATAATTATATTATAAACAATTATCTCAAATTAAACAGTCCAAATGATAATATTTAAAACATATTACCGTTTACACAATACTGAAAGTCTCTAATTGTGGAACACAATTTTGTCATAAATTAAAATATGACCATAATGAAAACAATTTGAGTGATAACCATTGGAATTTCCTTGAGGAGAGCATTCTTAGAAATATTATTTACATCTTAGTATATATGGTAAATATCCCTTACTGGGTTTCAAATTCAGTAAGTGATGGAAAACAGAATAATATATCCTATTTGTACAGAGAACCCAAATGAAGTGGGGGGTAGAGCTTGATATGAATATTATGTAAAACAATACAATAATTCAAAATAGACTCTTTTATAAATAAGTAGATATTCCATATAAAGATGTAGAAATATAAAATAATCCCTTAAAAAGTAGGTAATTGTCACATAAACAAAGTCAAAACCCAAAATAGTTTCCTTTGAAAATAAGTAAATATGGAAAACAATGCAAAAATTATAAACAGTCATCTTTAAAAGCCAGTAACTAAACCATAATGCATTGAACTTCTTACAAGTCACAAGAAGCTGTGTTGGACTCTCTTGCTTTTCGATTTTAGCCTGTAGCGATGAGCGGAAGAGGAAGCAAGAGTTATGGAAGCTCCTTTGAGTATGGGCATCGGTGTGACAGGAAAGGAGACAAGAAGGCTTGGGATAAGTTGAATTAGCTAATCGACTCAGTTTGCCAGTTGGGGCACTTTATAAGTAGTTGCTTTTCTTGTTTAGGTTTTTTTTTTTTTTTTTTTGCTTGTTTGTTTTGGTTTTTTTTTTTTTTTTTTTTTTTTTTTTTTTTTTTTTTTAGTCTCAGCTGTCCTGGGGCTCACCCTTTAGACCAGGCCTGGCTTGAACTCACAAAGATCCACCGCCCTCTGCTCTTGAGTGCTACGATTAAAAGTGTCTGCCACCTGCCAGCAGTCACTAATCCTTTTGCTTAATCCACTCTTTGAGATAACTGAAATCTTCCACTGTATTCCATCTCGACACCACTACAATAGTATTATGTCTAATTTATATTGTGGCCAGGTAACAGAACAGAGTTTTTTAAGGAGTTTAGGATTAATATCCTTGGGAATATAGAGTGATTTCAGAGAGCTGAGGAGACAGTCAAGGAGAGTGAGACCCTGGGCTGCCCCCTTTGGGTGTGAGGTTCCCATATTTGGGTGGGCTGAGAGAGAAAGAGAGGGAGAGAAGGGGAAAGAGGAGAAGAGAAAAGAAAAAAAAAAAAAAAAAAAAAATGCAGAGAGAGAGAGAGAGAGAGAGAGCAGTGTCTAATTCCTGGAGGAAGAGTACAGTGGAGAGACAGAGAGATTGGAGCCTCAGCCCCAGTGGGACTTCCTGGATACGGGCATGAGGGTGGAATGAGGGTGGAACTGGATCACAAGTCCACCCAGATGACATCCCATGATTGAAGAAGGGATAATAGTCAATCACAGTCCTGGTCCTGCCATGATCGTCCTGGCAGCAGGAAGAGGACATGGCTAAATACTGGGGAGCAGTGCAGACATCCAGTTAATTCAGGATGGGCCAAAAAACAGAAGGCGGGAATCAGGGTACATGCCAAGGATGGAATGCAGGACAGGAGTGAAAGAGATGTATATAGATAGAGACAGAGGGGGCAGTATGAGACAGTATCTTAGACCAAATTGGTGGTGGATATTTCTAGCCTGCAGCTTGTAGCTGGTTGACTGAAGACCTTGCCAGCTCTCCCAACGTGGCCATAGATTAGTGATCTGAGTAACAGCACCATGTATGTTAGGTTTGTGTCTGTGTGACCCCAAAATGAAAGGAAAACATTAGGTCTCAAAATGCCAGGGCAAGTTTACTTTCAAGGATAGCAGGGACTGGGCTCTAAGATGGAGTAGAGCTGCCAGGAGCAAAAATATGTCTGTTCAGGGCTATTAAGGAGTCTTGGGCAGGAAAATAGGTAAAGAGGAAGCGTTGGGGCTGGAGAGATTGCCTAGCAGTTAAGAGCACTGACTGCTCTTGCAGAGGACCCGGGTTCAATCCCCAGCACCCACATGGCAGCTGAGAACCGTCTTTAACTCCAGTTCCAGGGGAATCTGACACCTTCTTCTGACCTCCGCGGCATTGCATGACACGGATGCACAAACCTACATCCAGACAGTACATTCATACACATAAAAAATTTAAAAAAAAGAGGAAGCATAGTCACTGATTGACAGTTTCTTTTTTTAATTTTATTTATTCTTTTTAAAAACTTAATTTTATTGAGTGCATTTCATACAACATTTCTTAATCAAATTTAGACTCATTCCCCCATCTGTGCCCACCCCTCATGCCCCCCTACTCCCTACCAGAGCTCACGGATTCTGTCATTCATGTTAAGTCCTGTCTTGCATCTTTTTCTCAGTCTTTTATAACCCTTTCGATGCACAAGTTTAAGAGACAGGAAAATCCTTGTTTGCTCTGTGATTGCCAGCCACAAATTTTAGGTCTTAGGTAAAAACAGGCCTAAGAAGAATACCAGACTAAGTCACAGACAATAGCTTTTCTATTTAGAAAGCTTCTTAGTCAAGTCAATAATACTTGAGATTCCCAGCCTCTTATTTTGTCACAACAGAACATGCAACTATCACTATTAGGGGGACACTGCCACCCTCCTTCATCTGAAGGTTTCCAGAGAGCAGCAGATAAGCCTCTTGTACAGAAGAAAATGACACAGGAAAGGCTCTGAAGATGGAAGGGAGATTGCTTTTGCATAGTTCCTGAAAGATAAATCTGGGGGCACAAATGACTTTACAGAATAATTATACCAAATGTGTAATGAACGTTTATCAAAAGTTTATAATCTCTTCCAAGAAGTAGATGAAGAAGGAACAAACCCACATGCAATTATTTGTATCCAATATTACATTTACCTTTGCAAATTTAAAAGGAAATAATGCCATATTTTCATATTGATCCATAAAAAGTGGGTATAAAGGCTATATGACACACCCATTCGCATTGTCTTATACAACACCAGCACTACAGAGTGCACTAGATTATGATGAAAAGAATGCTCCTGGAGTGGCTCATCATAGGAAGAAAATAGATTTATTAATTGGTATATATTTTAATCTCTGTCATAAAAGAACAGTGAGTCCACTTACACAAATCTGCATCTCTTTGTGCCAAACAGTGACATGTAACGTTAAATACTGGCATCACCTGTTCAAATCAAAAGGAGTAATTGAAAACTTATATTTTTGAATTAGAACCTTGAATAAAGAGTATAATACATTTTATACATTAAGGTCTGTTATAATTTATTAGTCATTCATTTACAAAGAATCAGTCCACACATATTCATAATACGCTGCCCTTTAACATAATTACATGGTGAAAATAAGTGTATGGATTTTTTTTTACTTTTTAAAATTTATTTATTTATTTATTTATTTATTTATTTATTTATTTATTTATTTATTTTTGTATGTGTATGAATGTACTGTCTGCATGTAGGTCTGTGCACCCATGTTGTGAAATGCCACGGAGGTCAGAAGAGGGCGTCGGATTCCCCTGGAACTGGAGTTAAAGACAGTTTTCAGCCGCCATGTGGGTGCTGGGTATTGAACCCGGGTACTCTACAAGAGCAGTCGGCGCTCTTAACCGCTAGGCCATCT
>VZQC01008430.1:39291-49473 GCA_009823505.1 Rhizomys pruinosus | reverse complement strand
TCTCTAGCCCAGCGATATTATATTTAAACCCATAAACTATTGTGGGGACAAAGCATCAACCCAAAAGCCCTGACGGAGCTTCCTCCATTTCCAGCAGGAATCTGCTCCAAGGATCTGACACTCCCAGTAAAGTTTTTAAGGGGGGGGGTGGGGAATAACCCTTGAAAAGAAAGGATCTCTCACATGAGCTGACAGTATAGGGGCACCATTACTTGTTCAAAAATAACCCAGAAGGTCTAGAAGACCTTAGTAACTGGATCGAGGAAGACTATGTAATTCTTGTTCTTTCAAGGGACCTTTCAGAAATAAAATTTGATATTTTGGGTTTTTTTGTTTTGTTTTTTTCTCTCTCTCTCTGCTTTTTGTGCTCATTGGAAGATGTGTACTTTGGCTTTCTGCTCCAGGTCTTCCCACCACGCCTCCCCAAACAATCCCAGATCATGTCTCTATCATAACTGTCTGCATCTTTTCTCATCTTTTTTTTAATGCGTAAGGAATTCACATTTTCCTCTGTAATTTCATGTTATTTCTAAAATATGTAATACCA
The DNA here is from genome assembly GCA_009823505.1 of Rhizomys pruinosus. Taxonomy (NCBI): domain Eukaryota; kingdom Metazoa; phylum Chordata; class Mammalia; order Rodentia; family Spalacidae; genus Rhizomys; species Rhizomys pruinosus. Next base: position 48,926 of record VZQC01008430.1, on the reverse strand, counting down.
TAGCTCCACAACATATCACCAAGTAATTACAGAGTCTGACAATAATTGGTGGCCTGCCTCTCTGAACCTCATTGGAGGGATCTCAGTATTATGACACATAGTTGCTTTACAGAAAATATGGAAAATATAACCATACTGTAGTTAAGCTTGTCTTTCATCTGGAGGATTAATCTGTGTTAGCATCCACAAATGGATGGAAACCCTGCATCCATTTGTCTGTTCTGGACTGTGTCGCCACATCTCGGCATAGATGGCTTCGAGCTCTCATCCGGTTTTACTGCAAAGTTCATGCAAGGCCATCCCTTCATATAACCCGCTGAAATAGATCTCCATTGTGTAGTTGTACCTCATTTTTGTCATCCCCTCATATGTTGAGGGGCATAATGATGTGCAGGTTTGATCTTTTCATAGTGTCCCACAGTTCCTCGTTGTTCCACTTTTGTGTATTTTTTAATTTTTCATAATCTTTACTTGAGGTTTTTAGTTGTTCTTTGTTATCTTCCCTGTCTGATATTCTTTGTTCTGCTTCCTCCATTCTGCTTCTGAGGGTTTTTCCATTCCTTTCCTCTTGATGGGATGAGTGTTTAATTTCCTTTTTTTCATTTCCTCTTCTGATTTCTTTAGTATTTTCACTTCCTTTTGGAGCTTTTCATTCTTTTCTTGTAGCTCCTTGCTTTGCTAGTCAGTTTCTTTTTTCCTTTCAGCCTGAGATCTTTTCAGTGTTTCCACTTCCTTCCAGAGTTTGTCATTCTCTCCCTCTAGTTCTTTTCTGAGTTTGTATTTCTCTTCCTCTAGTCCTTTTCTGAGTTTATCAATCTCTCCTTTTAGTTCTTTCTGGAGTTTATCATCCTTTCCTTCTAGTTTCTTCATGAGTTTTTCGTTCTCTCCCTTTAGTTCTCTGATTTGTTCTTTATAGTCTTGAATATGTCTGCAATTGTTCTTCGAAGGTCGGTCTATCTTGGTTCCCTTCCAGAGAGATCTCATTGTTGGGATCTTCTACAGGAGTGGTTGGGTTTGGTGGGGATTTATTTTGAGCTTTTCCCATATTGTTGTTCTTCTGTTGTGTTTTCTTCTGTTGTGTTTGTATTTTTGTTGTTGTTGTTGTTTTTCCCCCTTTGTTTGTTTGCCTTCTGTTGCTAATCTCAAATGTTGCTATGGGAGACTGGTTGGTTACTCAATTTGTTTCCTGCTGGTATTTTCCTCAGTTTTGACACTGCTGTATCCTCCCAACAGCTTTAAACTGCAGCACCAGCAGTTTACACTTTCCACCTCAGTGTTAGTAGCTTGGGGGAGTTGAATCCTTTGGCCCGTGCACTGGCCCCCACCTGGGTGGTTGGGCATAGATAGTGTGCATAGCTATCTGACATTCAGTCCACACATGCAGTTCCTCTCTATGGTCCTAGAGTTGGATGGCACCTGCTGAGGTGGGCCACCAGCTGGCCACCTGCACAACACAAATGGCCTTGGCAGCTGGGCACGGGTAGTGTTCACTGCTGGCTGACTTTCTATCCACTGATGAAGTTCCTCTCTATGGTCCTAGTGTTGGATGGTGCCTGCCAAGGTGGGCCACCAGCCTGCTGACTGCACAACACAGATGGGCCTTGGAGGCTGGGCACATAATGTGGTGATCCCATACTTAATGTCACTCAAGCTGAGCATTGTTTTTCATGTTTTCTTTTTTTTAATGTGCAGATCTTCTCTGCCATTCTTAGAGATCCTGTGCACAGTATCTCATCTGTGTGACAGGGAGATTGCCAAAGATTCTTCCAATATTATTCAAGAAAATAATGACCACTTCTCTACTATTTATCACTAATGCTCAATTCTATCTAATTCTATTAAAAACAAAGTGGCCTATTAACCTCAGCAAGACTCATTACACAACCTCATATCCATGCATTCAACAAGATATTTTTCAGTTAGTTGTAATCAATGTGACATTATGCAGTTGAAGGTAAACATATGGCTGTTCACATCACTTCCAGAAAATATTTCTAATCCATTTTCTTTACTTCTACAACACTTTCAAGCACAATTCATGCATATCCTTCAGAGGTCTGCCTGACTTTGGCAAGCCTAGGAATCACTTTCTATTTTTTCTGTGAGTGCTTCTTCAACTTACAAAGAATAAAAACACCTGCTAGCATAACCATTCATGTATTTAAGCTGAAACCATGAGATGAGATTGAGGCCAAGACCACTCATTATATTCCATTGCGTTAACTACATGTATTAAAATTAAGCAAAGACCAAGTGATTCCAATTAAAACAATCTGAAGTGTTGGTCATAATTTTAGTGAGAGAGCCTTTGTACTGCTGTGGCTCAGTGATGTTGGAAACTAGTTATAATGGAAGCTTTCTTGTGTGGATGAGAAGATGACAATTAAGAAAAGAGAACAATGCAATAAAATTCCAAGCTATGCACTCACAAGAGTCAATATTCGATTGCATTATTTAAACCCTGAATGTAATCCTGACAGACTATTAAAATTATGATGGGTATGTATTCTTATTTTTAGGCTAAGGAAATTTATTTGATTCTCATAAGTTATACATATGTTAGCTTGCCTTATATTTCTTTGACTAGTATTTATGGGTATTTTCATCCATTTCCCTTTTCTCATTTTTACATGTTTTTGTAAGTGTTATCAAATTTTTAGATATTCTTCTCTTCTAAAGTGCCCAATGAACCAGGGATTTTAGCTCATTTAGTTCATCAGAGAGGCTTCAATCTGCTTGCTCTCTCAGTGGAAATATCCTTTGAAATCTATTTTTTAAAGAATGAGTTCATCTGTGAGCCATTCAATCAGAGAATTTCTTAGGTTTACAATTTTACATTTTAATTTATGTATCTAAAGAATAAGTGAAGATCAAAAATTTAAGTTGTCTAAGAAGAAAGAAATTTCTGATATTTTCTTTTCAGTTCTATTTATGGGTACCCAAAAAGAGTACCCCAAAATCAATAATAAATTCCACATTTATTTTTACATACAGTATTCATTTTATTTACTAGGGAAACATGACCTTGTTTATGTACTCAAAATTATCTAGGTCAAGGAAAACATTTTCTCTAGCCAGTTGAATAAATGAGCATCAGCATCAATCAGGTTAAACATTTGATCCAAAATTGTGTTTGTATGTGTGTGTATGCATTTTATGATGTAATTTAAAACTATATATATATATATATATATATATATGTTGTTTTTAGACTTTATTTAGCATCTTCTTATCATAAAAATTCTTGAGCTATGCTCTATTAAAAGTTCATTCTATAGTCAGCTGACCTCTCTTCAGAATGTCACTGTACAATGAAAATATTGTTTCTTATAGCAAAATTATGTAGGAGCTGATCCAAACTGAGAACTGCTAAATATTCAAACATATTAGGATCTGATCATCATACAGAACTGCTCTTAATATTAAATGAAAATTTGTGTTTTACATGGTTGGACAGGCTTGGGGATGACTTAACTATTTAGAAACATTGTGTTTAGTACTGGCCTCCCCAAGTGCCATGAATCCTTTATCACTTCCTACCCTCTAGGCATACTCACTCCAATTCAAATATAGAAAACTGTATATGTGAGGCAACAAGATGGCTCTGTAGGTAAAGGCAGTTTTCATCAAGCATGGCACCTGAATTCAATTCCCTTGACCCACATGGTTGAAAATGAAAACCAGTTCTTGAATAATTTGCCTTCCGACCTACAGGTGGGATCTGTGCCATGGCTCCTGTCTGTGAAAATACAAACATAAAATCACATAAGAATCATTTTGTTGATTTTTGAATTTAGTAGTATATAATTTGAAAGTATTTAGGGTCCCTCCCTTATCTGTACCTTCCCTAATTGTCCCCAGCCCATGGTAATGTATGCTATATATAGTCTATAGATTCTAATTTGTATCTCCAGATGTCCTTCACTGTGGGTCCACCCACTATAACCAGGTTATCACACCAGGAGTCCCATGCTTGAAAGAGACTGTCTCTTCTACACCCTACAGCCATCTGTTGCCACAATTTCCTTAGGTGGAGTTGGAGATTCTTACCCATGCTCTCATTTTTATGCTAGAATTTTTTTTTTTCTTGTTTGGGCTTGCATGGGATTTGTGCACACTGTCAGCATTGCTGTGAATTTATATGAGTAACTGACCACCTATCTGAGAAATGCTGCTTTCTAGTGGTCATCCACAACCTCAGGCCCCTCAGTTTTTCCCTTCCTGCCTCCTCTTCTGCAATGGCAGCCAAACCTTATGAGGCAGAAATTTGATATAGGTGTCTCATTCAGGAATAGCATTGTGTAGCTACATGTTCTCTGCAAGTTTGACATTTGTGGGTTTTTGTCTAAACACCCATTTGATTTTTTTAAATGTTGCTTATTGATATTTTGTAGTTTCATATAACAGTATTTAAATTCAGATCCCCACCCACATATCCCTACCCACATATAACCTCACTCATGAAGAGTTCGAGGACCATTTCAGAAGAGAAGCCTGAAAATTGTAAGAGCCAGGGCTCATTAATGAACACAGGGCAGCATAGGATTTCAAGCCACTGGAAGCTTGTACATTTAAACTTGTACGTGTAAACCTCCAAACTCTACCAGACTATGTATTCCTCAATACAGGGTAAGTCTTATCCAGTCAAGTATTTGTATTGAGATGTCCTTAAAGACAAATTTATCCACTGGAGTCTAGTCAGCCCTTCTAGAGATCATACATAAGCAATAGCTATACTCTCCCTCACCCAATAGTGATCAGTGTCCAATATTTCTCTCTCAATGGCCGGCCCACCAACCATTTCTCTCCTGCATTCTAGACCCTTCTTTAAAGGCAGGTGCTGTCATGGGTCCTGTGCTCAATGTCATCATTGTCACAAGTTTACATGTACATGGGCTGGAGAGATAGCCTAGCAGTTAAGAGCGCCAACTTTCTTGCAGAGGACCCAGGTTTGATCCCCAGCACCCACATGGCTGCTGAGAACCGTCTGTAACCCCAATTCCAGGAGAAATCCGAAACCCTCTTCTGACCTCCGCAGCATTGCACGACACGGGTGCATAAACCTACATGCAGAAAGGACATTCATACACATACAAAAATAAATAAAATTTAAAAATATTAAAAAAGAACAAGTGTACATGTACAAGCCTCCAATGGCTTGAAATCCTATGCTGCCCTGTGTTCATTAATGAGCCCTGGATCTTACAAATTTCAGTCTTCTCTTCTGAAATGGTCCTTGAGCTCTCTGTGGGTGAGGTTCAATATAGGAGTCCTACCCAAGGACACACATTCCAGAGACTTTGTTCTTTAAAACTTGACCAGGTGTGCCCTTCTCTGTGTGTCACACTCTTCTATAAGGATGTGTCACTGGTGAGGATTGAGAAATGCATTTATTTTCTCTCTTTTCCCCCACTTGCCATGTTTCATAAGCCTTAAGGGCAGAGGATCATCTGTTGAAGTGTCACCCAGGACTGGAAAACTCTCAAAAGTGTATTCTCTGTTGAACCAAATTTGGAACTCTCTAGTAGCGTCCATCTATTGCAGTAAGAAGTGTCTTTAATGTGAGGTGCATAGAAAGCTTGTCTATAAATATAAAGATCAAAGTTTTAAGCTTATGGTAAGAAATTTCATTTGTATAGAAATACGACAGGCCTGGATTTTTCTTTAGGATCTATGTTCTCTCCAGGCATTTGTATTTTGGTACAGTGCCACTCATCAGTTCACTCTCACTGAGAGGATTTTAAATCCAATTAGGCAGCTGCTAATCATCTCTCAAATAAGAGTGTCACTACTACATCAGTAGGGGTAGATTGCTGTGCCCATTGTCATGTTTATTAGGCTTTAGGGCTAGTTTCAAACATTGGCTGATATTCTCCATTAGTACTTTGAATAATACCATCTAGGATTATGAGAGCCAAACTTCAAGCAGAATGTTTCCAGCCCATTTCTGCTCCACTGCTCCAAGTCCTATATCTGACATATGGTTTGTCATCTGCAGTAGGGTCTTATTTACTAGTTCTGGGAGATAACCAACAGACTGTGTTATTTGAGGAATATCCTGGACCACTCTTACCTACCACTCAAATGGTGGTCTCTTCTGTCTGGCATTGTGTTCTTGCCAAACAGCCCCAAGTATATAAAAACACTCATGTTAAGACACAGTATGTGGATTTCTCATGGATTTACAGGAGCATCGCCTTTCCATCTGAGTTTCCTAGCCACCAAGATCCCTACTCTTTTTCCGCAATCCAACCTCCTTTCTCACTCCCCAGTCCCAGTGCTCCAATTTTCCCCACCTTCCCTTCCCTAATTACACCCACCACTCATCATCCTTCCTTTCCCTGTTTTACCCTCTGCCATACCCTAGCCCCTTACATATTGATCCCTCATTTCCTTCCAGCAGAACAATCCAGTTTCCCTACCCCACTTCCTGGTAAAATTTGTTCCTAATAAGTTCCCTCTTCCTTTTTTTCCTTCACCTCCATGTACCCTTTCCACTTTCCTGGCTCCTGTTGTTACATCAGGATATATATTCATGTACAAGGGATTGGTCAATAATCCACAATGAGGGAAAATACGGATCCTTTGCTTTTCTATGTTTGTGATACTTCACTTAATATAATATTCTCTAGTTTCATTTATTTACCTGCATATTTCATGATTTCATCTTGTCTTAGTGCTGAGTAAAACTCTGTTGTGTAAATGTCCCATATTTTCCATAGCCATTCCTCAGCTGAGGGATATTTAGTTTGTTTCTGTTTCTTAGGTATTGTGAAGAGAGCACCAACACACATGGATGTATGGTTATCTCTACAGTATGATAAGTACCAAGGAATCATATGGTAAATTCGTTTTTAGTATTTGTGTTTTCTCCATGCTACTCTCCATAGTGGCTGTAAGGGTTTGCATTTCCACCAGTAGTCTTCCCCTTTCTTCATATTCTTCCCAGAATTAAAATTCTTTAGTCCTTTTGATCTTAGCCAGTCTGACTGGGCTAAGATGGACTCAACATGGTTTTATATCTGCATTTCTCTAATTACTATTGATGTTGAGCAACTTTTAAGGTTTCACAAAAATATTTATTATTCATTTGATAACTCTCTGTTCATGTCTGTGTCCCATGTTTTTTATTGGGTCATTTATTTTCTTGTTTTTAAAATTATTTGTATATTCTCTATATTAATCATCTGTCAGATGTACCACTGGTAAAGATTTTCTGCCACTCAGTTGGTTTCTTTTCACTTCCTTGGATTTTGTTGTTGTTTGTTGTACAGATTCCTAGTTTAATGAGGTCCCACTTACTCTTTATTTACCTTAGTGACTGAGCAACTCATACCTGATTTAGAAAATCCTTTCCTATGCCTATAATCTTGGAAAGTACTGATTATATTTTCTTTTAGGAGTTTCAGTTTTATATTGACATCTTTGATCCATTTGGAGTAGACTTTTGTGCAGTGTGAAAAGTAAACAAACACCTACTTTCATTCTTCTGCAAATGGAGATCCTGTTGTGCCAGCACAATTTTTTGAAGATGCTGCCTTTCCTCCATTGCTTGTTCTTGACACCTTTGCAAATATCAGGTAGCTGAAATTGCATGTACTCATGTTCGGGTCTTCTAGTGTGTTCCATTGATATACAGGTCTATTTTTGTGCAAGTAGTATGCAGTTTATATGACTATTATTTTTAGAGGAATCTGAGATCTCATATGATGATCCCCTCAAGATTTGTCCTTTTTGTCAAAGATTGTTTTGGAAATATACGGTCTTTTTAGATACCATATGAACTTTAGGATGATTTTATTTGACCTCTGTGAAGAATGTCATTGGTATTTTGATTGCAATTACATTGAATCTATACATTGCTTTGGTAAGATGGTACATTTTTGGGGGGGCATTTTTGAGACAGGATCTTCCTTTAGCCCCAGTTGACATGGAGCTCAATCTGTAGACCAGGCTGCCCTTGAACTCATACAGATATGCCTGCCTCTGCCTCGTGAGTGCTGGGATTAAATGCATGTGCCATTACACCTAGCTAAGACTGTAATTTTCATAATATTGATTCTACCAATCCATGAACATGGTAGGTAGGTCTTTCCATTTCTTAATGTCTTTATCTATTTCTTTAAAGATTTGAAATTAGAGATCGTTAATGTCTTTGGTTAGATTTATTCCTAAATATTTTATGCTTTTGGAGGAGATTGTGAATGTGAGGGTTTTCATTAATTCTTTTTCAGATTGTTGTAGGTATATTGAAAGACTAGTGACTAGTGACTTTTTTTTTTTTGGTCTTTTTGAGACAGGGTGTCCTTCTAGTACCAGCTGTCCTAGAACTCACTATGTAGATTTGGCTGGCCTTGAACTCACAAAGATTCGCCTGCCTCTGCCTCCTAAGTGCTTGGATTAAAGGGATGTGCTACCACACCTGGTCCTAGTGACTTTTTAAAAGTTGATTTTAAAATACTAACTAAAAAATTCTTTTGTTTCCTGTATGTTATGATTCCAGAAATTTGTTTTTGTAGCTACGACTGCATCCAAAATTAGATATAAATACATTTGAATAATTGAGTTAAGTGATGTATTTGACTTTGGTCCAAATACCATTTTAGTTAATTGGTGGTATTCATATTTGTTTTTAGAAAAATATTTGGGAGATGAAAGCTTCTAGACTATTGTATAGAGGTCAAGCAGGCAAATCCTCCTATAAGATGACTGTGTAGCCTTGCTAAGATTTAGACAATTCCCATCCTGTTTTTTGTTAAAAAATAGAGTTCTTGTGGCTGAAGGGCTGAAGAGAGGGCTCGGTGGTTGAGAGCATTTGCTGCTCTTATAGAGAACCTGGATCTGGTTGCTAGTACTCCTGTTCTGCATAGAACTCCATTGTGTAGATGGACCATATTGTCTTTATCCGCTTGTCGGTTGAGGGGCACGTGGGTTGCTTCCAGCTTTTCGCTATTGTGAAGAGAGCTGCATTGAACATGGTTGTGCATATATCTCTGTGGTAGGATGAGTGTTCTGGGTATATACCCAGGAGTGGTATGACTGGGTCAGGTGGTAGGTTCATTCTGAGCCTCTAAGAGTTCTCCACACTGCTTTCCATAGGGATTGCATGAGTTTACATTCCCACCAGCAGTGAATGAGTGTTCCCCTTTCCCCACAACCTCTCCAGCTTTTGGTATCCTTTGTTTTCTTGATCATAGCCAGCCTTTCTGGAGTAAGATGAAATCTTAAAGTGGTTTTAATTTTCATTTCCTTAATTATTAGCGACATTGAACACTTTTTTTTATTTTTAAGGGATTCTACAATACAATGACACAGTTGTTTGCAGATAATAATGATGTTACTCAGTATGTCATACAATTAAGTAATTGGTGCATTTTTCAAGTATCTATGTCCAAATTTTGAACAACCCAAGGTTCCCATAGTCCAGTTGGAGAAGCTTGTATGCACAGGCATGTTGATCAATCAGGTGTCCAGACTATATTCCTATAGTCTCATGATTCACCCCTATCTCTCCACAGCCCTTACAATCTACCACGCCTCCTCTTCCGCAGTTTGTTCCCTAGGCTTTGGGAAAGGGGCACAAGTGGGTGAGAAGAAAACAGTCTAATTTCTTTGGAGTTGTCATTTTGGACTCT
>VZQC01008430.1:0-26186 GCA_009823505.1 Rhizomys pruinosus | reverse complement strand
AGATAATAATTTTTCAATTTGCTTTATTCTCCGCACTTGGGAGGTAGAGGCAGGTGAATATCTATAAGATCAAGGCCAGCTTGGTTTATGCAGTGATTTCCATAGTGAGTTAGACCAGACAGGGAGACCCTGTCTCAAAAAGACCAATAAAATAAAAGAAAGAAAGAAAAAGATTTATTTATGTGTTTCTGTGTGTGTCTGTATTTATATCTATGTATGTGCATGCAGGTACCTGCAGACATCAGAAGAGGATGTCAGATTCCTGTGGATCTGGAATGACAAGCCACCCAATGTGAGTAATGGGATCCAAACTCAGGTCTTCTTCAAGAACAGTAAGTGCTATTAATGGATAGACCCAAATCATCATCAACAAATGGCCCTGCTTGATCTTGGATACTTACAAAACCAAAAACCAAACCAAAAGACAAATGTAAGGCTGCTCAGTTGACTCAACAGTTAAGAACACCTGCTGCTCCTGCAGAGGACCCAAGATTTTGCACCCACATGACAGCTTACAACCATCTGTATAACAAACTTCATTGGATCTGACATCCTTTTGGCCTCTGATATATATATATATATATCCATGTACATGTAGGCAAACACATGTGCAGATAAAATAAAATTAAAATCTTAATATTCTTTAAAAAGATATAAATGTGGGAAAGGTGCTAGTCTGGATGTAACAGGACTAGGAGAAAGACAAGAGTGATTCTCTTTAGGGAATACACTATATACATACATGAAACTGCCAAAGAGCAAATTCTAGAGAACTTGTAAAAAATGTAATTGGGGGGCTGGAGAGATGGTCTAGCGGTTAAGAGCGGTGACCGCTCTTACAGAGGACCCGGGTTCGATCCCCAGCACCCACATTGCAGCCAAGAACCGTCTGAAACTCCAATTCCAGGAGAACTCCAGTTCCAGGGGAATCTGAGACCCTCTTCTGACCTCCGCGGCATTGCACGACACGGGTGCATAGACCTGCATGCAGACAGTACATTCACACACATACGGAAATAAATATAATTAATAAAAAAATTAAAAAAAAATGTAATTGGGAAACTTGGCTAAAGAACCCAGAAAATTATAGAAACCACACATTATTTATTGACTTTTGTGTATTTCATATAACAGATCTTAATAAAATTTAGATTAGACAGCTCCACCACTTATAGCCCCCCTACCATATTTCAGGTATTTTAAGGTCTTTCTGGTCTAGCTGTTGTACCCATATATCCCATTGTACAGGATCATATTCAGCCTATCTAGAGGCATTCCCATACATTTTGTTTGTGGTTCTAGTCACATCTTTCATAAATTTTAAATTTGGAAAGATGGAGACCAAGGAATATTTGGGGACTGTAGTATAGCTGTTCCTAGTGAGCTTACTGTGCTCACTAAGGTCTTGAAGCCTAGCAGCCTATAACAAAAAGAAGTCCAGTACAACTGGCCTATTATCATACATTCGGGGATAGGAGAGTGTCCTGAGACTTAGACTTAAGAGTCTCACAAGGCTCGCATGATTCCCAGACTCTTGTGAAACCATTGCAAGCTCTCTTTTAGGTCAAGGTTGCAATTGCTAAGTAAATAATGGCCTAGGAATAGGCTCCTTGATTGTATTGTCTCCTGGGAAGAGATTTTGCTCTAGTCTGTAACCTCAGTGAGATAATTGGTTTGTCAAAATGGACTTTAACAGAACGTTCCTCTGATCTCTTATTATCATCTCTATCTGTGGAGAACGGGCCGTTTATGTTTCCCCAATAAGACTCTTAAGGATTAAGTCAGTTAAATGTTATTGTGGAAAATGACTATTATTCCAAGGTCCCTATTGGAAAATGCACTGATCATGCTATGCCGTGTGCATTCCTGGGATCTGGGGGTGAGTATTTAAGAGGCAGAAACTCAGATGTTTACATTTATTGGCTTTCCTGAAAATGACATGGTCATTCCAACCATCTTTTAGGCCTGTACCATGATGGTAATCATGCCATACAACAAGTAGTCCACTGAATGGGCAAAGAAAAATAGTGAGGGAGGTTTTGGGGTTTCTGGATGATAACCTGAAGATAAGGCCAGTACTGGTGAGCAAAAGACTAAAAGACTGCTACCCTAGCTTTCTACATCTTAGTTTGTCTTATAAACAGATCTCTGTGTATTCATTGTGCTAGGTCTTACCCAGCACCAATCACTAGTTCCTTACCCTCATTAACCAGACCCATTTCAGGGCTGTCTTGTGAGAGGCATAGCTATGCATGAAAATATCCCAGTTTCATGCTAAAACGTTCCACTAGAACCACCCTAATATAATAGTAATAATAATAATAATAATAATAATAAATAATGAGGAGGAGGAGGAAGAGGAGGAAGAGGAGGAGGAGAAATCTTACATAAGGAAAAGGTTCAACAGGAAGAGAAGCAGAAGCCACAAGTGCAGAGGAAAGAGATGAGAAATCAGCTACCCTAGCTCTAATGGAAGGTGTGGTGGTTTGAATGAGAGTGTCCCCCATAGGCTTTAAGTGTTCAGACACTTTGCCCCAGTTGGTGGCACTGTTCTGGGAGGTCTTAGAAGGTGTGGCCATGCTGGAGGAAGTACGTCACTGGGGGTGGTCTTAGTGAGTTTGACAAAACTTGCAGTCTCCAGTCTCTCTCTCTCTCTCTCTCTCTCTCTCTCTCTCTCTCTCTCTCTCTCTCTCTCTCTCTCGACTTCCTGTGAACTCTGGCTGCTCCAGCCTCAGACACCATGCCTCCCACCACAATGGACTCTGATTCCCTGGAATCATCCATGTAAGCTCAAATAAACCTTTCCTTTTGTAAGTTCCCTTGGTCATGATGGTTCATCACAGCAACAGAAAAGTGACTAATAAAGGAGGTGATAGAGGAGATGGAAGAATGTGAGCAGGCAGTAGTTGTTGAACACAAAGCCAATGACCATTTCCTCCTGGTGTTAAAGGGCATCTTTCAGTTGGAAGAATTTAACCAGAAGCACTCAATGACAATACCCTTTCTGGAACTGCCGTGTTTGGAGGAGTACTTTGATAAGGTCAGCTAGTCCCTGTTTATGTTGAGTACTACTTTCCTCACATTCACCCAGACATTCATAAGTTAGTTGTAAACTTATTACTGGAAAAATTCAGTGATTGAGCCCAATGAAGAAGAAGGCCTTTGTTCCTGTCATCCTTCGGAATGAACAGTAGCTGCATTGTGAAGTTTGAGACCTCCCAGGCAGGTGCTGGCTTTTCTTCTCAGTTGAGATTGGCCACAATATGAGACACATGCAGGAAAAAGGATCCTACCAGATCAGGAACCCACATCTTGCTTCTAGAGCACTGTTACTGGGTGTGGGTCTTCTAGCATTTGAGAAGAGCCTTCAATCAAGTTAAGACAACTGGATCAACACCAGTTGCAAATGCTATGCTGCCTGCACTTCAGGGAGATATGATGCAAACATCAAAATTCATAATAAAGTTCAGCATGGATAAATAAAATTTCTTTCTGTGGTTATTGTATTAGGTAATTTCTGAAATGATAATTTATAAAAATTTATGTAATTTTAAATTTGTATATAATTATATATAGAGACAGACCATGGTATTATCCTCAGATTATTTTAGCACATACTTAAATATAGATATTTTATGGTAAAAGAACTCTTAGAAAAAGGATTTTTTCTGGTGAATGTTTGTAATGATTTAAATATAATCATATTTAAAAATTCAGCAACTAGGGGTTGGAGAGATGGTTCATTGGTTAAGAACACTGTCTGCTATTGTAGAGGACCTAAGGTTTGGTTCTCAGTACCCATAGGACACCTAACAACCATCCCTAACACCAGTTCCATGGGATCTGACACCCTCTTCTGACATCTGTGGCCACTATACATGGGTGCACTTACACACGGGTGCACTTACACACGTGCAGTCAATACACTCATACACATAGCAATAATAAATATAATTTTAAACATTCAGCAACTACAAAATTGTACAATGTTGATAAATAATCCGAATTGGCAATAAAATTATTAAAATGATTAAGAATGGTGAATGTGGATAACATGAGACATTGCACTGTCTTAGAATTGGAGATGTTATGTAGCTTGCTTGAGGCAAGAATGAGCTTCCTTAAAAGTAGACTGTGTCAGAAAAGTAGGCGAGCTGTTAGAAGTGATAAATTTGAGCAAACACTGAAGTAACACCTTCTTATGCATCTTAACAGGTGTAACAAAAAAATTCTGCAATAAGATCAAGTATAAGAAGTGATTTTAAATGTCTCCTACCAAGTGTTTAAACCTCTGTGTTTAGTAGATAATTGGTGGCAGACATCCAGGATCTAAAAAAACCTTTGATCCTCCTATGGACCTACAAGCCCTATTAGAACTCACTTAATTATATGCAAGTGTCCTTATTAAGCAAAATTACCACTCCAATTAAGTGAGACACTATGACATCAGATTGCATTTACTTTCATGGAAACAGAGCCAATTAAATGCTTATACTATTGGAAAACACATTCCAGTTACTGCAGGATGCTCTATTTCCTAAAAAAATTAAAAATAATAAAAATTAAGTTATATGAAATTTATAATCAATAAAATAAAGAAAAATAATCACTCTATGAAATAAACATTGATATTACTGTCTCAATAAAATAATTAATTCATAAAATAATTTTCAGGGACTAGAGAGATGGTTCAGCAGTTAAGACTATTGGTTGTTCTTGTAGAAGACCTGGGTTCAAATCCCTATGCCCACATGGCACTAAACAATAATCTCTAACTCCAGTTCCAGAAAATCTGATGTCTCTTTTGTCCTCTGCCAGGCACTGCACAATATGGGTCCACTTGTACAAATTCAGGCATCATTCTCATACACATAAAACGAAAATAAAATTAGAAAGTATTTTCAATAAGTTTTATCTTCAATTTAAAAATAAAAATCATGAAATATAACAATATTCCTGTTTTAATCACATACACTTGAGATTTCAATTATGATCAGAAGGAATAATGTAGATTGAAAAACTTTTATTTTGTTGAAATATATTAATTTATCAGTTCAAGTAGCTACTATTTGGGGTGAAATGGGACTATCTAAAATCTTGGTAACAAAAATCTCTCATACAAGATTTTACAAAATTTATTGACTATGTCTGTGTACATATGGTCTCTCAGATTATTTATCCTAATTACTATTTAGCTTTGTTGTTTTTCTTTTCTGATCTACAAATACATTTGTTCTTCCAGAATTTTCTTGGTAGCTTTATTGTGACTGACAGCAGCTAAGAAGTCAAGCTGGCGTCACTGTGATTAAATCATATGACAATATGTGCTCTACACATGATGTAACAAGTTTGCTCGTGTTATGCTTCCTAAAATGCATAGTCAGAATCCCCATTAGAAAAATTCAAATGGCCAGTCTACAGTAAATATGAATGATTATAAAAAATCAATCATAAGCCGGGCATGGTGGCACACACCTTTAATCCTAGCACTTGGGAGGCAGAGGCAGGCAGATCTTTGTGAGTTCAAGGCCAGCCTGGTCTACATAGCGAGTTCCAGGACAGCCAGAGCTATGGGGAGACCCTGTCTCAAAAAGACCAAAAAAAAAAAAAAAATCAATCATTGAAGTAATAAGAAAGATAATGCAATTGTCATGGTTTGGAGGACACAGAGATGGCATGTCAACACAATGCAAGCCAGGTCTTATATGATATCCTGCAAGGGAATCAAGAGTAGGAAATATAGTACATTCAAATGTTGACAGTAGTTTTATAAATGTACTTGGGATTATGCAGAGTGTTAACATGAAAGGAAGTGGGATTAAAGGTGCAATAAATAATGTACTATATTATCCAATCTATAAACTATCATTTTTTTCAAAATTATTAATTTAAAATGCTCCATAGACATTAGTTTCTTTAAATTTTGCAAGCTTTAATAATCTGAAATAAGTAACCTTTGAAATTAAGAAAAACTACTTTCCATAGTAAGATTTCATATTCCAAATTTTCATTCAAAATGTTTCTGCATTTAATATCTCTTTGATTGGTGTTGTTTATATTTTGGTATGAAAGTATAGCCACCAGAATATTTTCATTATTATTATTATTACTGAAGAATTATGTGTAAGGGTACCCTGGGGTTCCAGATTTTGAACCAAAGCTTTAGTACTTTATCATAATTATTTTTCCTCTTTTGGTGATAAAATAACATTTTAAAAGAGGAAGGATTTATTTTGCCTGACAATTCAAAGCTATTGTCTATCATGGTAGGTAAATCATGACAACAAGTGTTCAAGGCACCTAGTCACATGGTATTCATAGTCAAGTCATAGTGCAAGTTCAAACAGAGAGTAATGAATGCTTATGTTGAAATCATCTCTTTTCTTTTTGTCCAGGGATTGTGATTACTCACAATTGGTGGATCTTTCCACTTCAATTAACTGTGTCAAGATTATACCTCTGTATCATATTTGGAAGCCTATCTCCATGGTGATTCTGCATCTCATCAAGTTGACAATTGAGATTAACCATTCCACATGATAGTGCAAATTACTATAGCGATAATGGTTATTTTTCATTTGTAGTGTTATTCTAAAGATCAGAAGCTTCATATTTGGGGGAAAGAAAAGAGGTCACTGGAAATTGGCTACTAAAATTGCATCTTTTGAAATATATAACACAAAATAAAGCAGGACATTTATGAAAGTAAAAGAGGCCACCTTAAATTAGTTTGCCAGACTACTAGGCAACGGCATCCCATCTAAGAAAGATAATACTGTCTTTGAAAACCGCCTTTATCTCCAGTTCCAGGGGAATCTGACACCCTCTTCTGACCACCGCAGCATTGCAGGACACGGGTGTATAAACCTACATGCAGATGGTACATTCATACACATACAAAAATTAAATTTAAAAAAAGAAACAAAGTTCTTAAAAAAAGAAGATAATACAGTCTTTGAAATTCCCCTGCCGTGATATAGAAGGTAATATTACCTGACCTAAACTTTAAATCGTATATACCCATTCATTCATGTGTGAATCTAGTCCACAGGACATTATAATCATGACATGCAGAATCAGAAATATCTATCATATATTCATGTGATATAATTTAACACATTTGTGTGTATTTGCATAGGTAGATAGATAGATAGGAGCAAAAAGGAGAAAAGTAGCAGGAGAGAGGGAGAGAGAAAGAGAGAGAGAGAGAATTGCCCAAAGTATTATGATTCAATGGCAGTATTATTAGAAAACAGAGGAATCTTTATATCTATCATATATGCATGTGATATAATTTAACACATTTGTGTGTATTTACATAGATAAATAGATAGATGATAGATAGATAGATAGATAGATAGATAGATAAATAGATAGGAACAAAAAGGAGAAAGGTAGCAGGAGAGAGAGAGAGAGAGAGAGAGAGAGAGAGAGAGAGATAAAGAATTGCTCAAAGTATCATTATTCCATGGCAGTATTATTAGAGAACAGCAGAATCTTTGAGTTACAAATCCTATGAAAAGTTATAGGTCACTTAGGTCCTCTCAAAGCACAATGTGGAATCATGTTAGATTCACTGTCTTTAATCTCCATATGTGTTTTTACTTTGGTACAATACCATAAAGTATGTACAAACCAATTGCACCATTAGATTGTGGATGAGAACCATCATACCTGATAAGCAAAGTAATCCTTTTCTCCTCATAAATTGATTATATCAACTATTTTTCATAATATTTGATAGCTCACCTATACCTATTTTTCTCATTGCATATAGATCAATAAACAAGAATTTATCTGTAATTCTGAAACGATAACGTTCATGATCATTGGAAAACTGATAAGAAAATGAATGATTATAAAATGAAGAATGTAAATTATTTTCAGGAACCAAAAATAAGATAACATATAAAATTTTGGATTGTAAATGAAAGAATGAATTTTAACTTCAAACAATAAACTCCTGTAAGTGAAAGACATTTCATAAGCAGAACAAAAAGTCAAAACACAAAGTTCGCTACCTGTTTCAATCTACTATACTCACGTTTTTTATGCTGGCAGGTGCATAATAAAAGTACAGAGTACTTCAAAAATGAATAAAACTCATTGATAAAACTGACATACTATTATTTTTCATAAGAATAACAAAAATGTTGACAGCTACAGGTAGCTCTCACAGAGAATTTTGTCAGAGTAAGTAAAAATCATAACACTGTGTGAATTTATCCATATTAGATTTGCATGTTGTTTCATTCTTAGAGACAATACTGTATATCATTTGGTTTTATTCAATAAAAGTTAATTTCATCACTCAGCTGCAGAAAAATCCATACCCATCACAAAAGACACAAACTAATATAGCATTCATTAGTTCTTCTAAATAAAATTAAATTAAAATTTACAAATAATAGCAATTATATCATATTTCCTTTCTTCTTTTACTTCACAAAGAATGAGAAGAGACAATTCTTCAGATGAGGAACAACACAAGTGTCTGAAATGACTGACATTTTTGACTGAGGGACACAAAACATGTGTCAAAGAATACAACCCAGTACATAAACATTTGATGTTCAATCTTAAGGAAAATATTTACCCGGTCACTGAATATTTATTCATTTATATAACTTGACAAAATAATTTCAGAAAACCCTGATAATCACTAAAACTCCATGATATATGCTCACATCTCAAAGTGTCATGTACACTTCTTTTCATGTGTCTGAACAGCTGTTTTGGATAACCATGTTGCCTCATGGTCATGTACTACTCTAGTTATTACAGTATTTATATCTTCTCTTCCAAAATGAACCTTGAGCATTGGGAGGCAGAAATTTGATATAGTCATCTTATTCAGGGATGAGCAGTATACACCTCTTATTTTCTGCATGATGGCCAGTTGTGGTTCTTCCTATTCCTCTTTTCCAATAGTTATTATTATATTCGAACTCCCCTACCTCCAAGGTTCCTACCCTTCTCCAGACTCATAAACATTAATAGTTTTTGACCATTCTAGATTTTGAAACTGAAGCAGAGACATCTATGATTTCAAAACTAGCATTCATCTATGAGAGAAAACAGGCAACATTTGTGTTTTTGTATCTGGGCTACCTTTCTCAGAAGTTTCCAATCCCATCCATTTGTTTGTAAATTTAATAATTTCTGAAAGCATGGAGACCATATACCACTCATCAAGGCAGCTTCTTTTGCCACGAGGCTATCACAAATTTCCACAATTGGTCACACAAAGAGAATATGTCTTAGAGATGCCCAGTCCTCAATAGTGGAACTTTTACACCCAACGCTCATGGAACACAGCAGAGCAGGGGATAGAAAGATTAATAATACATCCCTCAACTCCCGCTAGCAAAGCTTCCTTATACAACAGAGTGTGATGCACACAGAGGCCTATAACTGGCTATGGTTTAAAGAATAAGAGAATGCAGATTGCATGTCTCTGGATATGTTAAACTCACCCACCCATGGCTCAGGAATCATTGTGGAAGTGAGAAGTTGGAAGTTTGTAAGAGCCAAGGTTGGTGCATGAACTTAAAGAAACAGAGGCTTTCAGGACACTTGAAACTTGCTTATATGAACTTGCAACAATGGTGACAACAAGCACAAAACACACGTTGACTCAAATAGACAAAACCCATCATAAAAAGAGGAAAATGTGAAGCGTGACACAAGCCTAGCCTAGGAACTCTTTGCAACTTATTACCATCGCTCACTAGATGCCCTTGTATGAACTTGCTCCCTAGGATAGCTTAGTACAAATGCTTTGCAAGAAAGACTTAACGTATATGACAGACACTTTAAATCTGTGGTGGGGTTATGAGAAGGCAAGGATAGAGGTAATGTGTCTAAATTTGATCTAGGTCTAGTATATGAAATGCACAAAATCTCAACAAAATATTTTAAAAATTATATTGTTTGAAATGTACAACATTTAAATAAAATGGTTTTGATAAATAAAAGAATGGAAGGAGTATAATTTCATTTTTTCAAGTATTGAATAGTATTCCACTGTGTTTATATTCCATACCTTCATTATTCATTCATCAGTTGATAGCCATCTAGCTTTTATTCACTTAGTGGCTATTATGAAAAGGGAAAAATGAATGTGAATGATGAGTTATTTGTGGAGTCAAGTATACATAATTTTCGGTATATACCCAAGAATCATATAACTGGATCAAGTGGTAGATCAATTTCTCTACTTTTGTGAAATCTACATAGTGATTTTGATAGTGGCAGCAATAGTTTGCACTCTCCTCAGTAGTAGATGAGTGCTTCCCTATCTCCATGTATTTGGTCCCAGCATAATTTGTTGTGTGATTTGGGAAATTTAGGCTGAGTGGAATAAGAAGAAATCTCAAACAGGATTTAATCTACATTTTCCTGATTATTAAAACATTAAACACTTTTAAAATTATTTCTCATCTATTTCTATTTCATGTTTCAGAAGTCTCTCTGTGTCATTGTATTAGTCACATTTCAGTTGCTGTAATAAAACCACCATGAGCAAGGGAACTTATAAAAGGAAGAGTTTATTTGAGCTTATGATTGATGGTTCCAAGGAATTAAAGTCCATTGTGGTGGGAGGCATGGCGACCAGGGCTGGAGCAAAAATTGGAGGCTTAGCTGGGTGTGGTCTTGCCCTGAAGGTACTGTTTCTGTTGTTTACTTGTAAATCTCGAGGCCCCTCCTTAATCACTTTAATCTCAATTTTTCCACTGTTTACTTGTAAATAGCTAGGCTTCTCTTTAATCACTTTAATCTCCTTATCAAAAGGAACCTCTCCTTCACCTGCCTTGGCCCCACCTTTAATCTTCCTAGTGCAGATCCAAACTGTACATTCTGCATTTCTTTCTGCCCCATCTGCTCTTCTTCACTGTAGATCTGTACAATATTCAACATTAATAGCCACACCACCATTTCTAATTTAGGCTGTTTTGAAATATCCTCCACCAAAGACATTAGTCCATTGTTTTTCAACTTAGCATCAGGCAAGCATTTGGGCTGTGGGCAAACTGCTGCCAGGCTCTTTATCAAAATATCCCAGTAACTGCCTAAGTCTTTATTTTCCTCTGGAACTACATATTTTTGTAGCAATGCTTTCTTCCAGGCTTCTACTAGAATGGCCTGGCCTGTTAAGCTCTGCTTACAGTAGTAAACAGCTTTTCTAGCCCAAAGTTCCAAAGTCTTCCACCTTTCTCCAAACATCCACATAGTCAGGTTCTTCACAGCCAACAGCCCACTCCTGGTACCAAATAACTGTGTTAGTCACTTTTCTATTGCTGTGATAAAACAACCCTGAGCAAGGAAACTTATAAAAGGATGAGTTTATTTGAGTTTATGATTGAGGTTTCCAGGGAATTAGAGTCCATTGTGGTGGGAATCATGGCAGCTGGGGCTGGAGCAGCAAGCCAAGGGTCACATCTTGCAATAATCACAGGAAGCAGAGAGACTGACCCTGAAGACCACAAGGCTTGTTAAACTCACTAAGCCTGCCCCAATGATGTACTTCCTCCAGCACTGCCACACCTTCTAAGACCTCCAAGAACCGTGCCACCAACTGGAGACAAACTGTCTGAATACTTAAAGCCTATGGGGGGACACTCTCATTCAAACCACCACATTCATGATTTTGAATTTAATTGTATTTTTGAGGTTCTGTTTATAAAATTATTTCTATATTCAAAATATTAATCCTTGTCAGAAATAAAGCTGATAAAGATTTTTTTATAAATTTATTTTTATTTTTTAACAACTCTAGACCCTTGTCCCCCCCCCATTCCCCCACCCCACCAGAGCTCATGCATTCTGCCAAATATGCCTTTCATCTCTTTCTCAGTCTTTCTCAATATTCTCCATGAGGAAGTTGACTGTTTTGAGCAGAAGTTCACTGTTTCAGTCAGTTCTTTGATGCAGTCCTTTCTGTTGTTGTTGTTGTTGTTGTTGTTGTTGTTGTTGTTTCCAATATGCATCACTCCCAACTGCTTTGGACAAAAGCTCAAGGGGCCATGCACAAGAAATACTTACAACTAGGTAATTGGCACTAGCATCCACAGATGAGGGATACCATTCGTCGTTTGTTTTTCTGGGACTGTGTTACTTCACTCAGCATGATGTCCTCTAGCTCCAGCCATTTTCCTGCAAAGCTCATGATGTCGTCTTTCTTTACTGCTGCATAGAACTCCATTGTGTAGATGTACCACATTTTCTCTATCCACTCATCAGTTGAGGGGCATTTGGGTTGGTTCCAGCTCCTTGCTATTGTGAAGAGAGCTGAAATAAACATGGCCGTGCATGTATCTCTGTGGTGGGGTGAGTCTTGAGGGTACATGCCCAGGAGTGGTATGGCTGGGTCGGGTGGCAAGTTCATTCCAAGTCTTCCAAGGGTTCTCCACACTGCTTTCCATAGTGGCTGTACGAGTTTACATTCCCACCAGCAGTGGATGAGTGTTCCCCTTTCCCCACAACCTCTCCAGCACTTGGTATCATTTGTTTTCTTGATCCTAGCCAGTCTTATTGGAGTAAGATGATATCTTAAAGTGGTTTTGATTTGCATTTCCTTAATGATTAGTGATGTTGAACACTTCTTAAGGTGTTTCTCAGACATCTCTAATTCCTCACTTGTGAAGTCTCTGTTCAGTTCTTTGCTCCATCTATTGAGTGGGTCATTTGTTTTCTTTTTTCTTTGTTTTTTGGGTAGTTTATATATTCTGGAAATCAACGCTTTGTCAGATGTATCCTCAGTGAAACTTTGCTCCCACTCTGTGGGATTTCTCTTCACTTCCTTGATTGTTCCTTTTGATGTGCAGAAGCTTTTGAGTTTAATGAGGTCCCATTTGTCAATTGTCAACCTTAATTCTTGCGCAGCTGCTGTCTGATTTAGGAAGAACTTCTCACTCACAATAGCCTCAAAAACAATAAAATACCTAGGAACAAACCTAACCAAAGACACCAAGGATCTCTACAACAAAAATTTTAAACCTTTAAAGAAAGAAATTGAATAAGACATCAGAAGATGGAAAAACCTCCCATGCTCATGGATTGGAAAAATTAACATTGTAAAAATGTCCATTTTACCAAAACTCTTGTATAGATTTAACGCAATTCCAACCAAAATCCCCAAGAGTTTCTTCACAGGCTTGGAAACAAAAGTCCTTAAATTCATTTGGAAAAACAAAAGACCCCGAATAGCCAAAAAAAACCCTGAGTGAAAAGAGCTAAATGGGGGATCTCTATACCAGACTTCAAACTATACTACAGGGCTATAGACATAAACAAAGTCTGTTACTGGCACAAAAACAGACCTGTTGACCACTGGAACAAAACCGAATGTCCAAATATGAGCACATACAATTTCAGCCATCTTATATTTGACAAGGGGTCCAAGGAGCCACAATGGAGAAAAGACAGCATCTTCAGCAAGTGGTGTTGGCAAAACTGGATCACCACTTGTAGAAGATTAAAATTAAACCCCTACCTCTTGCCCTGTACAAAAGTCAACTCCAGATGTATCAAAGACCTCAATGTGAAACCCCAAACTCTGAAGGCAATAGAAGAAAACATTGGCAGCAGACTACAAGACATAGTTGTAGGAAAAGACTTCCTAAATCAGACAGCAGATAAAGATTTATTTAATTCTGTATTATTGCCTTTTCACCTACAAGATAATGCCCATTGATATATAGAAGATTTTATTTTCATGATATTCCATTTGTTAATTGACTTAATGCTTGCACTAGAGTCTGATTTACAATGTTCTGTCCTGTACCTATAAGATCGCCTACTTGCTCAACTATCAGACTCTCATGCTGATGTCCTTGATCCAGTTAGAGTTTCATTTTGTGTATGGAAATAGGAAGGTTTGTATTCTCATTCGACATGACTATCCAGTTTGAATGTCACATTTGTGGAAAATGATGTATTTTCTCCCCTGTGTATCTATGGCTCATTTATCAAAATGCTGGTGTGTATAATTGTGTGGACTTAAGTCTTGTTCTTTGATTATATTCCAGTAATCAATATGTCTGTGTTAAGTTCAGTACTGGTTAATTCTTTCCTGTAAAAATATTAATTGAAACAAAACACTGAGATTATTTCTATTGATCCAGTATTACTCTAAAACCAAGAAAGAAATAGACACGGACTCAGGCACAGACACACACACACACACACACACACACACATACACACATACACACACACACAATCACACACACAAACACACACACATACACACCCCGCACAAATTATAGACCAACCTCTCCGATGAAGAGAGATTTGAAAATTTTCAATAAAACATTAAAAATCTTATGGGAAATACACATATAAAAGTTTATTGACCATGATCAAACTACTTTTATTCTAGGGATGCAGAGATGCTTCAACCTATGTAAATCTATAAATTTAATCCACCATGTAATGAACTGAAGGACAGAAACTGCGTGATCATCTCCTGAGATATAAAAAAGGCCATTGGCAAAATTTAAAAACCACTCATGATAAAAATCACAGATAATATAAAGATAGAGGAGACATATATCAATGTAAAAAAGGTTGTATACAACAAGCTCACAGCCATTATCATACTAAATAGAGAAATATTAAAATAATTTCTGTTAAAATCAGTAACTAGAGAAAGAGATCTAGTCTCTACATCATGTTTTATAGAGAATCTGGAGTCCTAGCTAGGGGAATAAGGACATATAGGAGATAAATTGGAAAGGAAGAAGTCCATATATCGTGTATAAATGATATGCATTGTGCTGGATAGCTTCAGTGATAAATTGACATACCTGAGTTGATGGAGCCTCATTTGGGTAATTACTTCCATTGGCCTGGCCTGTGAACTTTTCTATGGGGTATTTTCTTTCTTTATTTTTATTTTTAGTATAATAAATTTTGGCATTTTAATATAATAGTTTTATTGGCATTTTGTGTGTTTCATTCATCATTTTTTAATTCAATTTAGACTTATTCCCTTTTACCTTTCCCCCTACCTCACTCCAGTTCCAGCATTTTGCCATGTGTCCTATATCTTTCTCTTGGTCTTTTTAAAGTTTTCTTCTCCAAGGTTTATTGTTTGGGACAAAATTTAACTATATCAATCTATTCTTTGACCCAGTCTTTATGTTGTTGTGGTTCCCTCCCATTTGTATTGCTCCAAAATATGCCTATATAAACATCATATATGTACTAGAACTATGTCCTCCAGGAATAAACTGTATGTTAAATCCAATACATGTTTAGGAGATAACATTTTCCCTTTAATTTTATATTACTCTAAAATATGAATATATATCTTCTGCCCATATACATTAATTACCATGTCTGAAAGTAAGTGGTAAGTTAATTCTAGGGCTCATTAAGAAACTCGTATTTTAACATCACAGTTGCTTTCAGATAAAAAGAAATATAAAAATAATGTTGCTCAGCTTGCCTTTCAATTGGGGGATTTGGTTCTACCATCCACAAATGAGGGAAACCATTCCATGTTGAGTTTTTTGGGGACTGTGTTACTTAGCATAATGGCTTCGAGTTCCATCAATTCACCTGCAAAATTCATGATGTCAATCTTGTTTACCCCTGCATAGAACTCCATTGTGTAGATATATCACATTTTTGTTATCCACTTGGCAGTTGAGGAGCATTTGTGTTGGTTCCAGCTCTTGGTTATTGTGAAGAGAGCTGTAATAAATGTAGATGTGCATGAATCTTTGCAGTAGGATTATTTGCAGTAGGAGTAGTGAGTATATACCCAGGATTGGTATGACTGGATCAGGTGGCAGGCTTATTTTGAGTCTCTTAAGGGCATTTTCTTGATGTTTGAGTGATATGGGAGGGGTCAGTCCACTGTTGGCTGTGCTACCCCTGGGGAGGTTGAGCATGGGCTAGGGTAATGAGCCAATAAGCAGCAGCATTCATCAATGGCCTGTGCTTCAACTCTTACCCTCCAGGTTGTTGGCCTGAGTTCCTACCTTGCGCTCCCTCCATGATGAACCTTGACCTGGGAGATTTAAGACAATAACCCCTTTCCTCCCCAAGTTGGTATTGGTCAGAGTGTTTTGTCACAGCAATTGAAGATAAACTGCAAGTGGATCTGATTCTCTACAAAAAAAAAAAAAACACTAGAAAAACCCTAAAATTGATAAATAAATTTAGCAAAGTACAGGATATAAAAAATTATTTCCCCAAGTAAGTAGGCTTTTTGTATAAGAACAACAAACTGAGTAAGAAATCTGAGACATAGTCCCATTTGGATAGCATCAGAAACTATAAAATAACTTGGAATAAATCTAACCAATGAAGAGAAGGAATTGTGTAATAAGAAATGAAGTTATTGAAGAGAGAAATTAAAGAAGGTAGAAAGATCTCTTGTGCTCACAGATCAGTACAATTAATTCTGTGAAAATGGACATCCTACCAAAGCAATCTAAAAATTCAAGGAAAATACCCTTTAAAATTTAAACAAAGTTCTTCGCAAAAGATAATTATCTCTCATTGTGTATGAAAACAAACAAAAATTCAGGATATAACTATTCCTGAATAATAAAGTAAACATCTGTTAGAGGTATTGTAATCCCTGATCTGAAATTTTACTACAGAGCCATAGGAATAGAAACAACACGGTGTAGCCAGTGATTTTATTTTCCCATTTTTTATTATTGAACTTTTCCCATAGGTCATACAACATTTCTCGATCGAATCTAGAGTCACTTCCCTTTCCATGGCCCCCATCCCACCCAAGTCCCTGCACTCAGTCATACATGTCTTGTATCATTTTCCGAGTCTTTCCAGAGTTTTTATTTCAGTTCTTTTGTTGTCATTATCTCCAATTTGTAAAATATATGTATATATATATTTATATCTGTGGCTGCCACCACTTTTGACACTCCTCAAAGACATGAGACACAGTTTTTGACCTCCTATTATGGACTGAGGACTCATGTCTCTCTAAGAAGCCAGTGTTTTAAGGCTGTACAATTGCCTCCTTCTATACATTAAGTGTTTTTTTAGCACATCTTTCCTATATTCATAAACAGATTTACAATTAGAAAAAGTAACTGAAAACTCTGACATGTCTCTAAGACTTGATGAAAATATTAGATACACTAATATAAATTCTATACATTTATTGTTTTAAAATTAGTGACAAAATGTCTTATGAAGAGACCAGAATACCTTGCACTTAATTTCCCATTGCAACATCTCAAATTGTAATCATTAATTTGTTCCAAATTTGTGATTAATTTCATACTTTACTATTAACTAAAGGAGATAGTTTACAATGGAAGTCTTCATTTATAAATTGAAACATTTGAACTGGAAAACATTATACTGAGTTAGGTAACTCACTCTGAGAAAAATGAAAGTTGCACATTCATGCTTATTTGTAGATTCTACCTCTGAATCTTTAGATCTGAGTATATAAACTGAAACAACCACAGAATCCACATTTACATAAATTGTTTGGTGTTGTTTTCTTTTTTATTGCCTTCTTCAGAACATCATGTAAATATATATATCAATTTAATTGATTTAATTTAATAAATAATGTATATTTTACTTTTTTCATATATCTAAGTGGCTTCTTAATATATTTCTTTTATTACTTATTAGTATTTATGTTTTATAGCTTGTTTATTAAGTTTATGTATTGAAATGCAACTGGAATCAGTCTGTTTTCAATTCTTAAGATTAAAACTGTTCTGCATAGTCCCAACCTACTTTTGTGTAGGCAGTAGAGAACTACTTACCTGTGGATATAGCATAAGCATTTAAAAAATAGTAAGAAATATCATTGGTTAATGAATGTGATAGTAGTAGGGTCTCCCACAGGGCCCATGACTTTTCCTGGCATGTGTATTTGGCTGTGGTTATAGTACTGGGCATGGATTCCTTTTTATTGAACAGGCTTTAAGTTCAATTACACAGATGTTAGTAATCTAACTTTTTAAGGATGGTATTGAGTCTATGTGGGAAGATGAGAAAAACAAACCGGGAGGACGATAGCTAATTACATTGAACAAACAGCAGAGACGAAGTGACCTTGATAGATTTTGGCTAGAGACACTGCTGTGGCTTATTGGAGAATCTTTTGATGACAGCAGTGATGATGTATGTGGAGCTGTTGTTAATGTTAGAGCTAAAGGTGATAAGATAGCAATATGGACTACTGAATGTGAAAACAGAAAAGCAGTTACACACATAGGGAGGATATACAAAGAAAGGTTAGGACTTCCTCCAAAGATACTGATCGGTTATCAGTCCCATCCAGACACAGCCACTAAGAGCGGCTCCACCACTAAAAATAGATTTGTTGTTTAAGAAAACACCTTCTTGCCTCTCTTCTTGCAGATATCCCAGTTTACAAGCAAGAAGCCTTTACCTTTTTTTTGGGGAGGGGGGGCTTGGCTCCCCTAGCCAACATCTCCTTGGTAGGATAATCCATTGCTGATATCAGAGCTCTCCTGTGTTAATATATTTTGCTTAAGTGCACAGCTTAAGGAGACTTTAGTATTATATTTGGTTCTGAATAGAGAATAATCCTTTTCACAGTTGTTGAAGTCCTGATGCAAGCATGGGAAAGATGTATTGAGACCATACTTGCAAGTGGATAGTTTGTCTCTGGAATACCAGAGAGTGTTACCAAAGACCACTAAACCAATAAAGCAAATATAGGTCTCCTTGAGTCAAGCAAGTCTCCTCCATCAGCACCAGCTACACCTCACCTGCCTGGAAATACTGTGCAGCAGTGGCAGCCATATGCCTGTATATCCCAAATCTAATTGGCTATTAGCTCTCTCCTTGGAGGAATAACCCAGGGCTGATGCCACAAGCTTACATCCTCTAGTGGTTAGGAGATGTTATAAGCCACAGTAAGACCCTGTCACATTTTACAGGAAAAAAAAAGTAATTCAAAGATTAACATACCATCCAAATATCTGTGTCTATACCAAAGTAACCTACCATAACAATTAGTACTGTTTAAATACCTAATTGCTTGTGCTTCATTAGTATGATCAAAGGGTTATTCCTGGACAAACTGTCAGCCCATGAAAGGAAACAGCCAGAATTGACCAGAGTCCAAAATGACAGCTCCAGAGAAAGTAGACTGTTTTGCTTCTCATCCACCTGTGCCCCTTTTCTAAGCCCAGGGAACAATCTGGGGAAGAGGGAGCATGGTAGAATGTAAGGGCTGTGATTGTGGTGAATGGTGAAACTACAGCAATATAG
This sequence comes from Rhizomys pruinosus, assembly GCA_009823505.1. NCBI lineage: Eukaryota > Metazoa > Chordata > Mammalia > Rodentia > Spalacidae > Rhizomys > Rhizomys pruinosus. The sequence continues at coordinate 6,935 of VZQC01008430.1, read as the reverse complement.
ACTGGACACTTACTTGATGAACTTGATTCAACATACAAGCCCCCCCAGCTGGATGGTGGGACTCTTGGGCTGTGTGAGTTTGGGCACAACTGCTTGCAAATTAGTTTTACATGAAGGATGCTTGTACTCATAAATTATTACTTATTGTTAAAAAATGAGAAAAAAATAAAAAAAGTAATAGAAAAAGAAAAAGAAAGCACCTTCTGAGTAATCTCATAGGAGACTGCGTCGAGCAATCGAGATTGGGGAGCTGAACCAAAGCCTCACGAAAGCAGAGTGGACTGCATTGAAATTTGATTCCATCTAATTGTTGCTAAGATATAAGAGAAGTCTCATTCGCCTTTGTCTTGTACTTCTGTGTTTATTCTTTTTTTTTAATTTTTGCTAGAGTGACCACTATCCCAATCAAAGAATTACAGTGTACATCACCCCCAGAATCCACAGGTGTGTTCCTGGCCCACTCTGTAATAGCTTAGAATTGTCTTTATAAACACATTTTACCTTTCCACAATATTCAAAAGAGAACTTGCATTTCTATACCTTAGCAGGAAAAATATTCTGTTTCTCTTCCACTTTATGCAGGAGCATATTTTGCTGGTTTGAGAGTATGATGAGGAGCCAGTTTTCTAGCAATTTTCTGTTTCTTTTTACAGCATTGTCTTTGCTGTATTCTTGCTGATGGCTGCTAGATTTTAATTTATTTGTTTCCCTACTTGATAACATTAGTGATTCTGATTTCAATTTTTCATTTGTTTTCCTTTTATTTTTTTCTCATGTAACATTGGTGAAGGATCCAGGAATATGAAAGAAAGGTGGAATAAACATTAATTTTGTGCATTCTTTGGTAATTTTTGGGGGGGTTGTAACTACAAAGCTTTGCTACAAATTTATGCATTTCATTCAAATCAGTGATCTATGTTTTGTGTGATTTTCTAAACATACTTGTGGATTATTTTTAAAAAGTAACACCATAATTACATTCTTAACTAGAATTAGTATGTCTGTTTTTGTATCTTTATGCTGTCTTTTAACAGTTTGTATTACTTAGGTTATTTTGCTTTGGTTAAAAATGCCTCAGCTGGGCGTGGTGGTGCTCCCCTTTAGTCCTAGCACTTGGGAGGCAGAGGCAGGCGGCCTGGTCTACAAAGTGAGTTCCAGGACAGCTGGGGCTACCGGGAGACCCTGTTTCAAAAATACTAAAAAAGCAAACAAACAAAAATGCCTCAAGTAGAAAAGCGGTACCATTCATATTAAGACAGTGTACAAAACTGTAAATAAAATGTGTACAGTGAATTTTCTTTTAATAAAGAAAATAAATCCATGACATTTATACACAGTTACTTTGACAGACATGTAAATACACATATAAAATTATAGTAGCCTCTTTTTATTAACAATTTTATTCATTTTGCGCAATTCTTACAACATTTCCCAATTTTACTCATTCCCCTTTCCACGCCCCCCACCCCACCTGAGTTCATGCAGTTTGCCATACATGACTTGCATCTTTTTTTTCAGTCTTTTTAAAAGTTTTTCTATGCAAAGGTTTATAAATCCAAAAAGACAACAGTTAATTATCCCTACATAGAAGTGCTGCTAGTGCTCCAATAGAGATAATTTGCTGGGCTCATCATATGGTTCCTCGGCTTTACTGTCATCCTATATCAGATGTAATTGCACTGATTCATTGTACTCTCTGGTCCCCCTCTTCACTTTATTGACACTATGCTTTGCTGTGTAGACAGCCTTAGTTTTCTGATGTGTCATTTGCTAAATGAAATTAACTCTTGAACAACTGGGGTCCTATCTCTGTAGTTCTTTCATGCACCAATATCTTGTAAAGTACTGCCTATGTCTTTGCTGATGTCGTTGTTGTTCTTTTATTTATTGAGCATTTGCACATCTGATACAATGGTTCCCAATCAAATCTAGTCCCCCCTTATGCCACAATTCCTATCAGAACTCATGCATTGAATCATGCCAACTAAGCCCTGTCCAGTAAAGCTCTTCAACCCAGATGTCCTTCCATGCAAATTCATCCACTGGAGTCTAGTTGGCACATCTAGAAACCACATGTAAGACATATTCTTCCTCACCCAGCAGTAACCAGTCTAATCTAGTTCTCAGCATAAGGCCAATCTCCCACCTGTTTCTCTTGCTTCACTCTGAGATCTTTTCTGAGTTAGCATGGGTCACATGACAGACGCAAACATCTTCACAACTTCACATGTGTGTATTTTCTGTTGTCTCATGTTGAAGTCGTTGATCTATTTGTAATTGATTTTTATAAGTTAGATAAGTTCTTTTTCTAATTTCATTCTTCTCTATGTGGACACCCAGGTTCCTCAGCATGATTTTTGAGGAAGCAGTGTTTCATCCAATGCATATGTTGTCCTCTTATTCATGACATTTTTCACAGAAATAAAAAAAATCCAAAAATTCATATGAGGGGCTGGAGAGATGGGTCACCAGTTAATGGCACTGGTGCCTATTGCAGAAGACAATAGGCACCCACAAATCCAAACACTCACATGGTGTTTAATACTTTTCATAACCCAAGTTCTACAGGGAGCAGACACACTTTTCAGTCCTCCATGGACACTAAAAAATGGGTACACTTACATATATGCAGGCATAACACCGTGAGGATAAAAATTAATAAATAAATTTGAGAATTAATATGAAACCAAGTACATCCCAGACAGACAAAGCAATTACTAGGGAAAATAATGATTATGGACTGGTGTTAGGTTGCAGATTTATAGGAATACACCTAAAATATACTGGCACAAAACAAACATAGAAATCAATGGAACAAATAGAAGACACAAACATGAATCAATGTAATATTTTTTTTTCCTTTTCTACTTTTTTTTCTTGACAGGGTCTCCTTATGGCCAGTGCTCTTGAAACTAACTATGCCAAACAGACAGGCTTCCATCTCACAGAGATTTGCTTGCCTCTTTCTCGTGAGGACTGGCATTAAATATGTACATCACAAAGCCCACTGACATTTTCTACTTTTCTTTATTTTTCACAAGAACTTTATATGTAATCTAGGAAGGCCTCAAAATCATAATATTGCTGTCTATGTCTATTGTTGATAATTTAGAGGTACATATGTCAATAAACACAATATCCTATTTACATAAATAAATATTATAGCTATCCAGTTGATATTTACATCTATGACACAACTTTTGTTCATGATTTCAAAGTTTTAGGATCCGTCCCTTGAGTCATTTGCTTGTCACATGAAACCTTTTCATTTTGTTATATGAAAAAAAAATCTTTTTTTCTCACATCATCACTGAAAATTTATCTTTTCACATTTAATGTCTTTTTATTTTTCTAAATATCTGTCTACCTTCCATATGGGCTCTTTGCTCAGATATACTGTTCAATTTGTCTGAGAATCTTTCCTTTCACTAATATCATGATAACTAGACCTATAGTTTTAAGCAATTTTTACTCAATTAAGGTGATCTCGGGGTGACAGTTTCTCTGTACCTCTTCATTTTTTAGAGGTTAAAAGAGTCTCATGTAATTTGTACACCAGTGAACTGTATACCACTCATCAAAGAAGCTTCCTTTTGCAACAGATAGAGGCCATTACAGAGTTCCACAACTGGTCACGCACAGAGATTACATATCTGAGAGATGCCCAGCCCTAAGTGACACATCTATAATGAAATCTCAATACCTAAACCTCCTGGAACATAGTGTAATAAGGGGTAGAAAAATACTAATACATTCTACAACTCTCATAGCACAGACTATGGTGCTTCCTCATACAACAGAGTGCGATACACACAGAAGGCCACAGCTGGCAACATTTTAAAGAATAAGAGACTGCAGAGTGTGGGTCCCTGGATAGAACTCCACTATTAAATTGTACCCATCCATGGCTCCAGGACCCCTATAGAATTGAAGTAAACAAGACTATAAAAGCCAGGATTCTTACATCAATGTAAGGAAACAAAGACTTTCAGGCCTCTGGGAACTTACTAATGTGAACTCATAATAAAGGTGACAGCATGCACAAGACCCATGTTGACTCAATCTGACACAACCCATCATAGAACTCAGGAAATAAGCAGCAGGCCACAACCCTAGCCTAGGAACTGTTGGCAAATGATTACTGTGCAGCGAGAGCACATTTTTAAAGGAGTGTCTCTACATAGGCTGACTACATTCTAGTGGATAAATTTTCACCAAGTAACAATGGGGTCCAAGAACTTGACTGGGTAGGACATAACATTTATTACAAAGTGCATGAGATTCAGGATGAGGTGTGTGGGCATGAGGATGGGGGAGGGGAGTTTAAATGTATTTAATTTCTATTATATGAAATCCCCTAAAATAATAAAAGAATTAAAAAATAAACAGGATATAAATATAAATATGTGGTGAATTGTTGACCAAGAAATCCAATACTGCCAGGCATGGCGGGGCACCAGGCATGGTGGTGCATGCCTTTAATCCCAGTACTTGGGGTGGGAGCATGGAAATGGGAGTGTGCGTGTGCTTAAATTTGAGCCCTGAGAATAATTTATGAAACCACACCAAAAACACAAGACTATAAGACATTTTATTAAAATAAAGAATGAAAGTGTGTATGGTAATTATAAATTATACATTAACATATTATAATAATGTTATAATACAACAGACTGGCCGGTCGTTCGGTAGGCATTCTTTGATCCAGCACTTGTGAGGCAGAAGCAGTGATGACTTTCTGAGTTCAAGGCCACCCTTTTCTACAGACGAGATTCCAGGACAGCTGGGCTGACAGGAGCCCTGTTCCCCTCTTCTGTCTCGAAAAAAAAAACCAAAAACAAACGAATAAAAAACACAAAACTCTTTTCCTTTACATAATTCCTGTAAACTAAATACAAAGAATAATTTGTATACAATATGGTTGCTTGCAATTTTTTGTTGCAGCAAGTCAAATACTTTCAGTATTCTGAGGCTTTATCACTAGAAAAACTGAAGTCGTGCTTATAAAAAACATGAAGTCTACCATAATTATATAAAAGTAGCTCTATGTGTAGTGAAGACATCCACTTCTAGTGACTTGGTTGAGTTAGTATAGTTGTATCATTAGCTATTTTCCTCTTTTAATATTTCTCTGTCTATACTATAGAGTACATTGACATTTGAACCAAGCAGTCTGTAACTTGCTTGTGAAGGTGCCATTTATTTTTGTTCCAATGTCAGTGACAATGAAGTGTCCAATATGCATGAAACTACAATTCTCATAACATGGCACAGAATAGATGGCTTTAGAGTGTATAGCTCTCTTATAACTCTTGTTGAAAACCTACTCTAATAACCACTTCTGTGTAATCAGATGGACTTTATGCAACCTCATCTTGTAAATGGACCATGTGAATGTGTCCTTATTATTGCTGCCATAGCTCAAATACTTCTGAAGAGTCACTAGTCATTCTTCCCTGAAACAAATTACTATTCTAATAATAGAAATCACCCTGGCCTTCAGATAAATAATACCTTTGTAATGTAGAGACTGCTATAAGAACAACTTACAAGACATAGAATTCAATCATTTAAATGTCTTAAATTTGCCACTGAGATACTGTCTGTAGATAAAGCCATAAGGAGAACTGCTACAAAATCTATTTGGGTTCAAGTTTTTCAATTTTAACACATATTATGCAAGCTGCTACACTTACTAAACTACTGCTGAAATATGATTTTAGTAACTCCAACAAATCCCCTGTATTCTATTATTTTGAACCTCAATATGATTCTGTCTGTGATTTGTTTAAATAATAATATCTTACGTGTTTTCCTTACGTATTGAGTACTTCAGATTGATAAAAATATCTGGAAGTAAGAATTGGAAATTAGGAATATACTGGAAATAAGGAAATAGTTTCATTACTAAAAGACATTCCTGTAGCCTTTGTGATCCATCTATTGCTTGTAAACAAGGACGAAGCATTCCTGTAAACTTCGCAAGTTATCTGTAAACCATGTTTTCTGTAAACCAGGATATTGCATTCCTATAGCTTGCATTTATCACAAGGGTATAAAAAGAGCCCAGGCTCAGTCAAGCTGTTGGTGCTGATTCCTGTATGAAACAATCTCTGGGGTTCAGCTAATGCTAGTGGGTTAGCTACTAGTGTGAAAGAAACTCCCTCTCCTCAAAAAAAAAAAAAAAAAAAAAAAAACAAAGAAGAAAGAAAGAAAGCAATTCCTGCATGCGATTTTTCAGGTCCTCTCAAATACAATATACTTAAAAGCTGTTGGCAGTCAGTTACTAGAATTCACATACACAGACCACATATGTTGGATGATACGTTATCCCGACTTACATTTTACCCCCCTGTTAAATATGACCGGGTCTTACCGTGGCTTATCCTCTCCTTTCTATAACATATAAATTGTAATTCATGGATTACATATCATCCAAACATATGTGTCTATGCCAACGTAACCTACCATAACTATTGTGCTGTTTAAATACCTATATAATCTAATTGCTGTGCTTCCTTAGTCGGATCGAAAGGTTACTCCGGAAACAAACTGTCAGCCCAATGAAAGGGAAGAAAACAGCCAGAATTGAACAGAGTCCAGGTCAACAGCCTCCCTCGAGAGTGGACTGTTTTACTTCTCACTACCTGTGCCCCTTTTAGCCTAGGGCACAATCTGTGGAAGACCGGGGGCGTGTTAGATTATAGACTGTAAAGGCTTGCGTGGCGGTGAATGGTGTAACTACAGTGATGTAGTCTGACACTCCATTGATCAACTTGATTGAACAAAACAACCGTCACCCCCCACTGGATGGTGGTGGGACGTGGGGGTTTGGGCACAACGTCCTGCAAATTGGTTTGCACGACGGTGCTTGTACTCATGGGATTCTCATTATAGCAAAAAATGAAAAAAAAAAAATAAACCTGAAAGCTGCA
>VZQC01008426.1:0-12347 GCA_009823505.1 Rhizomys pruinosus | reverse complement strand
TTAATGAGATGGGTCTGTATTTTCTTTTGGTTGCCATTCCTTGCCTGATTTTGGTTTTTTTTTTTCCCACCGTACCTTAGAGTGATGTTAGTTTCATAGAAGGAATTTTGGGATATTTCCTCCTGCTTGTATCCTTCTGAACAGTCTAAGTAATAATGGTTGTAAGTCCCTTTTAAATGTTTCTTTTATGAGAACTTCGCTGTGAAAACCATCTCCGCGACCTTGGCTTCTTTTAGTTGGGAGGTCTTTATTACATTTTCAATTTTCTTAACTAGTATTATGCCGTATCTGTTTAAGCTCTCAATATCTTCCTGGTTAAGCTTTGCAATTCCCCAGATGCAGATTTTATCCACTTTCTCTTAGGTTCCTCACAATTTACCCCTAGAGTATAGTATTTCGCAAGTATCCCTGTACTGATTCGCCTTGGGCGTATTCCCTTCATTTGTCTGCTTGTTGTATTTTCCCTTTCCATCATGAATACTACTATTTTGGAGTTGCTCTTTCTTTTCACTTTTACGTTAACGCCTCGCTAGGGGCCTCTGTACTACTTTGTTCTCATTCTCTCACAAAGGACCAAATTTTGGATTCATTGAATTTTTTCGTACTGTTTTCTTTGTTCCTATTTCATTTATTTCTACTCTGCTCTGCTTCTTTTGCTTATTTCTTCCTGTCTGTCTGTTGTTTAGGGTTATTTGTTGTATATTACCCCATTTAAATATAGTTATCCTATAGCATGGAGACCATACCTCAACTAGACAATTCATCATAGCAAATAAATCCCCCCACGACTAGCACCCCTGCAATGGCCGTTACCCCATACTTTGCATCTCGCCCTTCTGACTAGATGCGCGTCGGCCCCACCTCATACCTCGCAACCATTACAGGTTATTGCTATGGCTCTTTATTGCCCTCAGAATTTAATGATAAGATAATCCCCAATCCTGATCGGCTGAATGATATCATTTATTCTGGAATTTGTAATCAGTGGATTGACCAATCCAACGTCCAAACTCGTCACATGATAACCCTTAACATTCTGTAATTCTCAGCGTCGCTTTGTAGTGCTGTCATACAGTGCTGTGGTGACCCAAATACAGTCCCCAGAGAAAATATTGCTATTCACTCTTAGTCTTACCTATATGTTGAAATCCTATTGATACCAATAATACATGCTTAGCCAGGCAAGACATACCCAGTAGTGCAATAGTGGCACTGATGTTGTGGGAATAATTACACACCCTCTGTTTGGAGCGCTTGAGGCTCACTGCCAGCGAGAGAAACCCATGACTGACCTCTTCTCAGACTAAGATCTCCTTCTTGGGTGGTTAGATAGGTCATCGGCCCTAGTCACGGTAATCTTCTTTCTATTAATCCTCTACTACCAATGAATTACTTATGCATCCTCTACAAATTTCTATGACTGCTGAAGATGTACTGCTCTATTCATAGAGTAGGACCTCTCTCAGTCCTCAATAGATAAGCCTCGTCTTGCAGCAGAAGGCAATTAACACAAAGAAACCAGAAGACTACCTATTTAGAACCTATGATAAGGGTGGTACTTGGTCAGCCAAAAATGGGGCATTTATATCAGTACACCTCCTATTCTAAAGCCCCTCAGGGATCGGCTGGAGACATAGCCAGGTGGTTAAGCGGGTATCCACTGCTCTTGTGTCAGAGGCCGCGGCGATCGCTCCCCAGCCCCCCACACATGCTGGCTCGCTAGAACCGTCTTAAACTCCATTCCAGGGGAATTCCGATTCACCCTCTACTGACCTCTGCTGGCATTGACATGGACACGGGGGCCCACAAACCAACATGCAAGACAGTACATTCATACCACATAATACAAAGTATATCATAATATAAATATAAAATTTAAAAAAGCTCAGGGTATCATTGTGGGGGGAATCAAGCGGGAAAAAAGACTTGCTAAGAGATGGACCCCCCGGTGGTAGTTAGACAATTATAATGTATCTTCAGGTTTCCCCAACCGCAGGGACTGCTTAACACATATGAGGTCACAGGAATTGTGAGTGCACACCGTCACAGAGTATACTCAAGCCTCAGCCAGAATAATTGTAACCTTAGCACTGGACCACTGAGCCGGAGATCCCTCCTATACGTTAGGTATTGTTGCACTTTGGCACCGCTCCTTGGGTGGTGGGGTGGCTTGGGGGTGGTTTGTTTGGTATAGGAACAGATGTTTTCTTTGAGAATGTGGCTGGAGAGATGGCCTAGCGGTTAAGAGCGCCGACCGCTATTGCAGAGGACCCGGGTTCAATCCCCAACACCCACGTGGCGGCCAAGAGCAGTCTGAAACTCCAATTCCAGGAGAACTCCAGTTCCAGGGGAGTCCGACACCCTCTTCTGACCTCCGCAGCGTTTGCATGTCACAGGTGCACAGACTTGTTTGCAGACAATACATTCATACACATACAGAAATAAATAAAATTTAAAAAAAGAAAAAAGAAAGTGACAGTTAAAAGAGACAATGCTCAGATCCACACCCACCTCTCCATCCCCTCTGAACTTTGTGTCCTCTTTTAAAAACTGATCCACAGAGTCCAATAAACTGACCCACAGAGTCCAATTTGTGCTGCACATATACTCCTGGGTGCAGGGCCATGCACTGGAATGTGGTCACCCTTCAGGGCCACACCATTAATTAAAACCGTCTCTTCCTTCCTTAGCAACCATCAACTGCCAGTAGCTCCTTGGGTTTTGAGCCAGAGACTTCATTTGAACCTTGAGCTCATTAATTTGGATGGCTTGGCTGGCCAGCAAGCTTGTTAGGCCCTTCTGGTCCAGGCCAGAATTATTGACTGGCTTGCTCATGTGCAGATCCTGTGTAGGCAACTAGAGTTTCTGTGAGTTTTTGAGCACACAGTCTTGTCATGCCTAGAAGATACTGTTTTAGTCTGGCTTCTGCAATATTTCTGCCCCCCTCCTCCAAGATGGTCCCTGAGTATTGATGGGAGTGTTAAAGATGTCCCATTTGTGGATGAACACTTGCTGACATTTTAAGGAATAGTATTTTAGCCATAGCTATATCTTCTTTAAAGACATTTTTTCCTAAGCATTCAGTGTGAATGAATTGGTAAGACACTGTACTTGTTTTTAAGTTGTTTATAGAACTCGAGGCTGGATACTTTAAAAAAAAAAAGTTTATTATGGCAAGCAAGATGGCTCAAGAGGTAAAAAAATGGGTGCTAAGACTGATGACCTGAGTTTAATCCTCAGGACTCAGAGGACGGTGGGAGAGGACTGAAGGCCTACAAATTTGTCTTCTGATATCCACCCCATAAACTGTTGATCTCACATATGTGTATACACAATAAATACATGTAATAAAAGCTAAAAAAAAGAATGTGACACTTAGTAGATCCACCACACTCCAAGATCTACACTCCAGGGTAGGTTTCTCACCCAAGAGTATTTTCATAACACACTTTGAACAATAAGTAGAGTGTATAAGGCAGTGGGGATGAGTTTGGGTTGGGCCGAGGGTGGGGAAATATGATCAAGTATGTTTCATGAAGTTTTAAAGAAGAAAAATATTTTTTGTAAAGAAGGATAATAGAATGTGTATTTAGAATCAGTGTAATTAATGTTTAAAAGCTACTTATATGATGATTGACTGTAAGAAGCCCTCCTGTGAGACTTCTTAGAGGCATCATTGGTAGTAGGAGCAGAGCAGTATGATCAGTATTCACACTATAACTATAGATTGTGGTGGACTGAGTTCTGCAGCTGCCTAGATAATTATTTTCTAGAGTATTAATCTACCACTATGAAGCTCATAGATCACTCATTTCATCTTGAGATGGTTTTGTTATAATAGTTCTGTCATATATCCTGGGGTGGGTATATTTTAGTATGTGTTTATGAAGATGAAAAGACTCTGATGCTGATGAGAACATACAATGGTGCATCCACTTTGTGAAAGAGTCTTGTATTATAGTTCAAAAAGTTAGGGGCTGGAGAGATAGCCTAGCGGGGCTGGAGAGATAGCCTAGTGGTTAAGAGCACCGACTGCTCTTACAGAAGTCCCAGTTTCGATCCCCAGCACCCACATGGCGGCTAAGAGCCATCTGTAACTCCAATTCCAGGAGAACTCCAGTTCCAGGGGAACCCGAAACCCTCTTCTGACCTCCGCGGCATTGCACGACACGGGTGCACAGACCTGCATGCAGACAATACATCCATACACATACAAAAATAAATAAAAATAATATAAAAAAAGAAAGAGAGTTACCAGGCATGCCTATAGCCATGTCTGTGGAGCATTTTCTTGATTGTTAAATGATTTGGGTAGGGCCACCACACTGTGGGAAGTGCCTCCCTAGGAAGGTGGTCTTGGGCAGTAAAAGAAAGCAGGCTGAGCATAAAATAGAGGAGCAAGCTAGTAAATAACTCTCCTCCATGGTCTGTGCTTCATTTCATTCCTCAAGAGCCTGCCCCATCTTCTCTACATGATGAACTGTGAGCTGAAAATGAAATAAACCTTTTTCTTCCATAAGTTCATTGTGGTCTTTATTTTATCACAATAAAAAGCTAAATAAGACACAGATCCACACAATAAACTCTGGCCTATATCATATAAGAATATTTATGGGAACATTTTACATAAGTTCCAAAAGGTAAAGTTAATCCAAATATACATTTACTAATGAATGAATAAAAATCTGTTACATCTATTCCTCAAATACTATTTAGCCTTAAATCAAATGAAGATCTGACTCACTTTAAGCTATGAGAAAACTTGCTAACACCCACTAATTGAATGAAGACAATCAAAAAATAAAACATTACGTGATTTCACTTTATGAACTGTGTAAAACAGAAAAAATCCATAGAAATAATAAAAACAGAACTTGAATGCCAAATAGAGACATAAAGGCCATGTCTGAGTGAGTGGAAGTGGATGCATTCTACAGTCAAGAAAGGAGAAGGATGAGGGCTGTTGGGCCACTGTGCCAAACTGTTCGTTCCAGTTTCCTTCACATACAGATCAGCATTAGCTGTGCATGCTAGTGAACTTGTCCTGGAACTTCACTGAAGGCTGTGAGTACAGCTAGTACCACCTGGACCACACGTGACACTTCCACCTAGCTGACCACTGTTCCAAGCAAATTGCTCACAGAATCAACATGAGGAGCTTTAGAAAGTCCAGGCTGTCTAAAAAGTAAACACAGAGGCCAGGCTGAAGCAGGGCAAGTGAGAGAATATCTAGCATAATAGTAGCCTGGGAGCCTCAACCCAACACATAGTGGGTCCTGGAAAATAACTATTGGTGAGGATGAGCTACAATGGGTCATAGGGAGTATCCTGAAGTGGGAGAACACATGCTTCCAGAAGCACACAAAAGTAGTCAAGCTGGGCAGGACTGCCACACACCATCAGATAGGGTGGAAAAGTTCATTTCCATATTCATGAGGCAGGGGCAAGGTAACTGTTTTGTTTGGTGACTGGGGATCTCTGTCATCAAGTACTCTGTGCTCACAGAAATTATTCTCCTCCATAATGACACAAAGATTCACATTTGAATAACATTTGAATTAGCACCAGTTCTGTCACCTCTGCAGACTCACTATGGACCCTCCAACTGACAGAGACACTATGTCATCATATAAGGAAAAAGCACTGACAAAACAGGACCTAATTTGTATTATGCTAATCTTTATCCTTTTAGAAAATACTGTTTATTTTTTCTATATATTTCATTTGTTAATTTGTACGTTGTAAATTTGTAATTTTTGAGCTGTTATGTTGTAACTTCCCTAACAGCATAAAAGACTTTAATAACTACCCTTTACTGTATGTTAAGCTTTCTTTTCTATATTTTTATATCTACAATAGTCACTCTGTCATCTCTCATACTTCCAAACTTAATTCTTTCCCTCTCATTGTGCCCCTGTCTTCCTCTAAATAACAGCAGGAAACATGATCAATCCCTAGTGAAGATAACCCTGTATGAGGAATCACATAAAACAAGCACAACCAAACGATGGGAAGGGAGGAATAAAATGGAAGACACAGCCAGCACAAGAGATGTACAAAACGCACAAAAAGTACACTGTGACACATCTACAACCTCACAGCTCCCCAACTATAGAAAACAGAGACTCTGAGAAAGTTCCAATATTGGAAGATTTCTGAATGTTATTTTGTAAAAATGTCAGTGACCATAAGGAGGTGTAGATAAATGAAGTGATGAAATCTATTCAGGATCTAGAACATTCAAGAATGTACACCCAAAACTGTGAAATGGTCAATAATTTGAAAAGAAATTAAAAATGTAAAATAAATGTAAAATAAATATAAAATAAAATAAATAAAATAAAATAAACAAAATAAATAATAAATAAAATTAAGTAAAATAAATAATAAATAAATTAAAATAAATTAAATAAATTAAATATTAAAAATATAACATATTAAATAAAAAAGCTCAGCAAGGAAATCAAGATATAAAAATAGAACAAAACAGAAATTCTGGTAGTAACATAATGCACCAAATAAAAAAATATTATAGCAGAAAACATAATAATCAATGAAAGAAATCATCCTAAAAATGTTTCAAAATCTTTCATTAAGAAATTCCAGTTCCCAACTTCAGCCCATCTTTTCCACAAGTACACTGATAGAAGAGGCATTTTTTCTCCTTTAAAGAGAGATCAGAAAATTATTTCTTTATTTAAAAAATGATGAAAGAATGAAAACAGATAAAAGAAATGTTATACGAATTCACATTTTACTCAGGATGGAAGAACAGTGAAATTCCTATCTGAAAATTATATCATATTTTTCTTTAGTGACATAACATTAATACAATACAGTAGACTGAAAGCGTTACAGAAAGTGTGTTATACTTGAAATCAAGAAATTAATAGATAATATTGCAAAATTTATCTAAGGAGCTTGGTCTCATTATATAGATTACTAATTTCATTAAGGTTCAGAATCTTGTTCATACTATTTAAATACATATGTTTATAATAAAATATGGTAGTATATCCTTACAAAGTAAATATAATTAATTATAAACACAAAATTTATTGCACATGGATTGTATTTAACGATCAATGGAGAAAGAACTGAATCATGAAACACTGCTGTGTAAAAGGGACATATTGTTGCTCAGTATAGCATGAACAAATTATCTGACTCATACTTCATTACAAGAGAAACAGGAACTCTACTGCATGATTACATGTGGTGGCTCATTGTTACTTTATTTAATCACTGTCAGAACCATTATTTTTCAATGTAAAAACCCATAACATGAAAAAAGATATATATATATAATATATATATATATATATTAATATAGTTAGTTAGTTAGTTAGTTAGTTAGTCTACATTGTTTTAAAGACTGAAGAACAGATTGTCCTAATTGTGAGTATAAAAGGAAACCTATGGCAAAATATGCAAATAACTCCAAGATAAAAGGAATAAGATAATCAAGAAGTCACGAAGTATATGTTTAAAAAGAACCCAGAAAATACTGGAGTTTCAACTACTGTCACAAAGTCAATTTCTGATTAAAAATTCTTTCTACTCAGGGTTTTTCTCAAAGCAACTTTGACATCTTTATTCCTCAGGCTGTAGATTAAGGGGTTCATCATGGGAACTACAATGTTATAAAAAACAGACGATACTTTTCCCTTATCTAAAGATCCAGCTGAGGAGGGTTTGAGATACATAAATGCACATGATCCAAAGAACAGAGAAACAGCAATTATGTGGGAACTGCAGGTGCTGAAGGCTTTGGATCTGCCCTTGTTGGATCTTATTTTGAGTATACTGGAGAGTATAAATCCATAAGAGATAAAGATAATAATAGTGGGCACAGTGATATCTTTTCCTCCTATGGTGAAAATTTCTATCTCATTGACATAGGTGCTGGTGCAAGAGAGCTGCATCAAAGGGAGGAGATCACAGAAATAATGGTTGATGGTGTTTTTATTACAGAAAGTCAGTTTCAGGATGCATCCAGTGTGGATCGTGGCACCAGAAAACCCCATGAAGTATGAGCCAAGCATAAGATAGAAACACACCCTAGGTGACATGGCAACATTATAAAGAAGTGGATTACAGATGGCCATGTAACGGTCATAGGACATTGCTGTCAGAACATAACATTCCGAAATGACAAAAAAGCAAAAGAAATAGAGTTGGGTCATACATCCTGTGTAACTAATAATGTTCTTTCTTGCTATGAAGATCATCAGCATTTTGGGTGTAACCACAGAAGAATAACAGAGGTCTATGAATGACAAATTAAAGAGGAAAGAGTACATGGGGGTGTGAAGGTGAGAGTTCAGCACAATTAGAATGATCAAAGTCAAATTTCCCAGTGCAGTTATCATATACATTATTAGGAAAAGTAAGAATAGGGGCATTTGTAGATCAGGCTGCTCTGTTAAACCCAGGAGAATGAATTCAGTTACCAACGAGCCATTTGACAAGTCCATCTTCTCTGAGAGATTCTGTGGAGACATGAAAAAAAATAAATCCAGAAAAATTTCCAGTAGTTCATTTTGAAATCTTAAAGGTAATTATAGTACAGTAAATCCCCAAAAGCATAAAGAGCTCAGGAGAGTCTTCATATTCTAACATGATTGTTCAGAAAAATAAAAAGAGAAGCAGGCTGAACCTGTAAGGAACTCATTCCCTCATCTTTTATATTGGCATTTCTTCATTTCTTTGATCCTTCTCTAATGTGGGAAGAACCAACCTGGTGTTGACCTTGCATCCATGTTGGACTTTGAAGGAATTGGGAATCTGACAATTGTAGCAAAGCCAAAACAAATAAGAGTCTAAGAATGTCTAAGACGTAGCCTGTGCAGAAGCAAAACTTGGAAGTCTAGAAGAATCTGAAATGGAAAGGCAGGCTTCTGATGAACTCAAAGCAATCTGTGTCTACCGACAGTGAAAGTTTATGTTCCCTTTTACAAGAAAACTTCTTAGGAATTTTATTGGAATCTTGAGTTCATAAGTGGGTGTTTGGAGTGAATCTTGGGTCCCTGGACTTCAAATAGTATAAAGTCATTATGTAGGGATAAGGACCAAAACACTGACAGGGAAGAACTACATGATCTTTCTAATGTAAGCACTCTAGAAGAGTGATAATCAGACAAGCAAAGAGTAGGATGTAGGTTGCTGGAGTTAGTCAAAAAGAGAATATGCAGGCCGGGCCTGGTGGCGCACGCCTTTAATCCTAGCACTTGGGAGGCAGAGGCAGGTGGATCTTTGTGAGTTCAAGGCCAGCCTGGTCTACAGAGTGAGTTCCAGGACAGCTGGGACTACAGGGAGACCCTGTCTCAAAAAGACAAAAAAAAAAAAAAGAGAGAATATGCAGATACTGGTCAAAGGATAAGATGACTCAATTATGAAATATTGCTCCATTCTAGAGTTCTGATATATAACATAATAGAATTAGTTGGCAATGTTTTAGTTTATTCATGAAATTTGGAACAGAATACATCTTAAAATTTTCTTCTCACAATATGTGTGTACATCCAAAACATACAGAAGAAAGCCTATGTAGATGAAAGTCGCATGGGAAGTTGTTTCATTCTAGGGGATTTCCCATGAACAACTTGCTCAAACAGGTATATCTATAATTATTTTAATTGGGGATGGAGTGATAGCTCAGCAAATATGAGCACTGCCTGTTCTTGTAGAAGACCCAGTTTCATTCCCATCAACCACATGGTAGCTAACAACCATCCATAGCTCCTGTTCTAGGGGATACCTTCTTTTGTCCTCTATGGCTATTATAGAACTTCAGTGCACTTACATATGTGTGGGGAATATAAGCTTACACATAAAATAAGCATAATAAATAAAAAATTGTTTTACTATATGTAATTATGTGTATTTGTTTAGTGCTATGTGAATGTCAGTGCAGCTGCACATAGAGGCCAGAGATATTAGATATCTCTGGAGCAGTAGTTAATATGCTCCTGGAAATGGATGCTGGGAACAGCATTAGGTGCTCTGTAAGAATACACAAGTGTACCCTTAACTGCTGAGATAACTCTCCGGCCCTCATATTATATAGTATATGTAACTAAAAAAGATATAAAATAAAAGTAAGATATTAGTGCAAATTTCAAACATACCGTATTTAAGAAAAAAAATCTTCCTTTCTTGGCTTTGATGTTTCTTGAACTCTAAGAGGTACAAAACAATATTAATTGCTTATATTCCCTGGAAATCCTTCTGAAATACTGGTCATAATTTATAATGATATCTCTCCTTACTTCTCTGAAGCAGTAGAGCAAATATAAACAGATTTTCTTATTTTCACATTTGCCACTGGATGAGACATTCGAAGCCTTTATGTATTTTATTAATATGCTTCATTGCCTATGAGCAAGGTAAAATCCTTCTAAGTCTCTTCCCCATGTACAGATACCACTTACATAAAGGAAATGAAGTGGCTGCAGTGTGGCGTGCTTTAACATCCTTAGGGAATCAATACTGAGTTTGACTTTCTGTCTGGGGATTGTATGACTTTTGTGCTTGAGACAATATTGAACAAATACCTTCTTCTCTTAAGGGAAATCTATTGTTTTGACTTTTTTATTCTTTCTTATCACATCTTAAATGGCAGTGATCCATAGAGTCCCATCCAGGTTTCACTTTTACTTTATTCAAAATTGTTTTTTTAAGGAGTGTAGTGTAAGATTTAACTAATGACAGCTAAGATTTTTCTAAATCACATTATATAGGTTATGTATCTGATTGTCTTTTATTTCCAATGAAACGATCAAATCTGAGAATTCAGCCCTGCTCCTGGGCAAGTACTCTAACATTAAGAAGCACCCCTGCCCTCCAGAATCACATTTACTTTGTTACACCCCAATTAAATATTTGTAATAAATACTATAAATGTATGAGTATACAACTAGGCTTAATTTTTTATTTTAAAATATTTTATTACTTTTACTTCAAGTATATGTTCATTCTGTGTGCATGTATGTAAGTGCACTCATGTTGTGCAATGCCCACAGAGGTCAGAAGAGGACATCAGATCCTGTGGAAGTAGAGTTATAGATGGTTGTTAGCTATCATGTGGGTCCTGGTTTTTCAAACCAGAATCTCTGCAAGAGCTGGCAATTTTTTTTCCTTTTCTCCTAGTCTTTTTGAGACAGGATCTCACTGTAACCTCCAGCTGACCTACACCTCGGTATATAGACAAGGTGGACCTTGAACTCCCAGAGCTCTGACTGCTAGGATTAAAAGAATGCACTGACATGCCTGGCATGAAAGAGCAGCTGGTGCTCTTTCTCATTGAACCATCTCTCCAGGCCACAATTAGACTTTAAATGTTATACTTTATTAAGAAGTTCAGTGATTTGCAAACTTGTAATAATAAGAATAGAGGATATGCATTTAGATGGAGATGTTACTTAAGATCTTTGTACATCTTGTTCATCTTTGTAAAACTGGGATGTTGTAATTAAATGTAAAAAGGCAAGAAATTGATTTGAAAGAATTTTCTTTCCTTGCATAATGGGAAATAGTGAAAGTTCAGCCATGAGGAACAGTTCTTGCATTTAGAGAAGAATTGCATTCATATTTTATTTATCATTAGCTGAAAAACATTAAGTAGAATGCCTATTTAAATTAAAAGAAAATAGCTAGTGGGGTCCTGTGTCAGGGCACAGGAGCAGCCCGCCACTGCTCCAGTGCTCCAGACAGGTAAAACCTTTGGGCACTGACCCACGGGGTGCTGGACAATTGATTTGCTGAGTTATAGCAGAGGGGCCAGTGGCTGGCATATCCAGATTGGACCCATAAGCCTTGGCAGAGGGTGGCTGCCTGGCTGGGTGGCCCTGCCCCCCTAGTAGGTGGAAGTGGGAAGCAGTCCTGGGTCTGGGGGCCTGGCTCAGTGGCCTAGTGGGGTCATGTGTCAGGGTGCAGGAGCAGCCCTCCAATGCTCCAGGCAGGTACCAGGGCACGGGCAAAGTCAGGAATATCCCCCCCAACAACTGGAATTGAGGAGAGAGTATCCAGTGGATTAAGAGAACCTTCAGAACAGGAAAGGAAGAGACTTCCAATATCCAATATATAAACAAAAGTGAACTCCTGAAACCTGGAGAAGTCAACACTCCATAAACAAGGAGGAGGGAAGAAAGAAAGGGGGAAAAAAAAGCATCAGAAAGAGGCAAGAAAAATAAAACAAGCTTTCACCTTCAACACACTGAAAATACATTTGAGATTTGAATCACAAAAGGAAACCCACATGCCAGGGACACGACAAAGGGACAAACATGGAAGGTGCAGGATAATTCTGCCCCAAGCTCTACCAACCCAGTAGAGATAGCTATAAT